>CAUYRT010063782.1:0-174190 GCA_963574885.1 Lepilemur ruficaudatus | reverse complement strand
TATTTATAAATACATAAAAGTAAATATAAAAGATAGTCCTTAGCTTCATGAAGAAATTTAGCCTACATTAGGGTTATTCAGAGAAACAGACCCAATAGTGTGTGTGTGTGTGTGTGTGTGTGTGTGTGTGTGTGTGTGTGTGTGTAGGGGGGAGAGAGAGAGAGATTTTATTGTAAAGAATTGGCTCATGTGATGATGGAGGCTGGCAAGTCCCAACATCTGCAAGATTTCAGTTTGAGTCCAGAGACAAGAAAAAAAGCAATGTCTCAGTTCAAAATCCATCAGGCAGGAAAAATTTCCTCTCATTCAAAGGAGGGTCAGCTTTTTTGTTCTGTTCAGGCCTTCACTGATTGGATGAGGCCCACCCGCGTTATGGAGGACAGTCTGCTTTACTCAAAGTCCACCAAGTTAAACGTTAATCTCACCCAAAAACACCCTCACACAAACCCCAGAATAATGTTTGACCAAGTATCTGGGCACCCTATGGCTCAGTCAATTTGACACATAAAATTAACCATCACATGCCCTCTGCCATTTTTCTTGACAAATGTGGTCCTTTTGGTCTATGTTTTGTTTTCCTACTTTTCGTAAAGGCAACGAGACTACAACGAGATAATTTTCTGCCGTAAGATAAAGAGGACAAGCAGGATGGTTGTCATGTGACAGTTGGCCTTGGTGAGGGCCATGGGGAAGAAGGTTGCTCTCCCAACTACAGGACACAGCCATTAGTCAGTGCCAACTGACCAGGGCCATGAGGGATGGGCCCCAGTATTGTCTGAGGACAGAGCTTCCAAGTTTTCAAAGCGTCTTGAGGACCAAATAAAACAAATCTACAGGGTACAATAGCCGTCCCCACCACGCGAACCACCTGTTTTCAAGCTCCGCCCTAGACCGTGTGTTCCATGAAGGCAGAGTGGCACTGTGAGTCTCATTAATGCATGTATTCCCAGCTCCTGCCTCAGACTTGGCATTCAATAAATAGTTGGTGACTGGCTGGCTCCAGAATAGAAAACCAGCAAGTACACTAATAATAGCGCTTGGCCTCCATAAACCACCTCCATTAGAAGAGCCCAAACAACTTTGCAGATTTAGCTTGTGCTGGTATGAGAGCTGCCAAACCCTGATGTCGAGGAGGAAAGCAGTCTCCCCAGAGCCCAGTGCTACTCTTGTGATAACACACTAGCATTAGAAAGAAAGAACCTTTCTTATTTTCAAGTTCTACAGCCATGGATCAACATAAAATAATGCCAGCCTCCCTTGCAGTAGCCTGGAGGGGCGTGATGAACCATCCCCTTACTAAAGTCTGCAGAGAAGGTCCAGCTCCTCTCTTTGAAAGAGGAGACACTGTTCTCAGTTGTTTTCAATAATGACTTACTGCATCATAGAACAGGCACTATTGTATCATCTTGTTACACCAGGTACCAAAATGAGCCACCACCAGCAAAATTTAGAGGGTGTATATACCAGTTGGGCACAACCTCAAGTGCCAGTAATGTGTTTGCCTCAGGAGCATCCAACTCCCAGGAGACAAGTCAATAGCATCCTTCTTGTTTTCAGTTATTTGTTACTCATCTACCCACAAGAAGCTTAGCAAGTATTAATGTTTGTTAAGAGATCCTTGGGTGAGGCACCCATTGTGATAAATATAAATTGGTAATATTGATAGGTAAATTTTGTGAGAGGTGAAAGGCGTGGATCCTGTTTCATTCTTCTACATGTGGCTATCCAGTTTTCCCAGCACCATTTATTGAATAAGGATTCTTTTCCCCAGTGTATGTTTTAGTCTGCTTTGTCAAAGATCAGATGGCTATATGAGGATGGTTTTATGTCTGCATTCTCAGTTCTGTTCCATTGGTCTGTGTCTCTGTTCTCATGCCAGTGACATACTGTTTTAGTTACTATAGACTTGTAGTATAGCTTGAAGTCTGGTAAATTGATGCCTCCTAATTTCTTCTTTGTGCTTAATATTGCTTTTGCTATACGGTGTCTTCTCTGGTTCCATAGGAAGTGTAGAATTATTTTTTCTAGATCTGTGAAAAATGATGTTGGTATTTTAATAGGGATTGCGTTGAATCTTTAGATCACTTTGAGTAGTATAGACATTTTAGCAATGTTGATTCTGCCGACCCATGAGCATGGTATGGTTTTCCACCTGTTTACATCCTCTGCTATTTCCTTCCTTGGTGTTTCGTAGTTCTCCCTGATAGATTTTTTTTAAACGCTTTCTCAACTGGGCATATTCAATTTTTTGTTCTTTTTAAACATGGATCCAAGCCCTGTTTCTTGGTCAGATATTTGAGGGAAAGTTTCAGAACCTCCATCTTCAGGATAAAAGGGTGTCAGGTGCACACATCAGCGCTTGTGAGTGTGTGCATGCGGGAAGGAACTGGCCCACTCTGGGACAAGAGCTCCTTGGCCAGCTTTGACCCACAGTTTTCTGTATTCCAGCATCTAGCCCAGAGTATCTAGGTCCAGAGTAGGCTGTTCTGGTTAAGGATCTTTCTGTTGTACAGAACAGAAATCCAGTCCAATGAGCTCAAGATAAAAGTGAGTCTTGTAAAAAGCATCCAGAGTCTCACGGGGAAGGGAGAGTCAGGACTCTGCTCTCTTCTTTCTTCTTGTCTCACTCTTCTCCTCGCACCTTTGCTCTGCCTTCTCTGCCTTTCTGTTTTGCCCATGGCCCCAGATGGTTGCTCCAGTTCCAATGAGATGCGATCCAAGGGTAAACGACCTTTTAGCTCAAGCACCTGGTATTAACTGGAGCTTCCTTTTATATCTCTTGGTTCAAATGATACCAATGTGACTGGGCCAAACCAGTCCCTTGGGCTTTGGATTCCAATCAGCTGAGCTGGGCCTAGGAGAAGGGTAGCAGGGATACTGGAGGGATAGAGCTGGTCCTTCTAATGCTGGAGGAAGAGGAAGGAAACAGACCTATCACATAGACACTTAATAGTGAATGTGTGTTGAATGAATCAGCTCACCAACTAGAGGGCCCCTTCCCTTAACAAATAGAGGAAAAGAAATATCCAGTTGGAGATGAGTTCATGACATCCTATCCCTAGAAAGGCAGGTCTGACAGGCCATCCTTTAGAAGTAGGTGACACTGGCCCCTCTGGGAAGACTGCCTTCAAGCCACTGCTGGTGTTATCTGAAAGAAGTGGCACATAATGCCTCTCTGCTCTATCTTTAAAATGAGAGCAAAATTATCCGCCTCTAAGGATGGTCATGAGAATTGAAACAGGCCGGTACATGAAGACGACGCTATAAATTCCCAAGTCTGGGCTTGCACGCCCAAGGCCAGAGTTTTTAATCCTTTGCCATTGAGAGCTCAAAAAGCACACTTCTATGGAATTTGGCACACTTTGTAGAGTTCAGTCTTCACTGTTTAGAGGTAAGGACCCCCTGTTGTCCCCACAAGTAAAACTGTTCAGTAAGGGAGTCAAAAGACCTGAAATCAAGTTCTAAATCTGCTTGCAACTCCTTGTGTGACCTTGATGAAGTCACTCACTCTGTCCAGGCCTCTGTTTCGTCACAAGTGATATGAGAATTGGAAGACAGCCAGCAACCCCCACCAGTTCGAGAGCCCCATTTTCATCGTGCAGTAAAATTAGAAAAATAAGTCAAAATAGTGGGTTTTTCATAATGCCTGACGTATTCAGTTCAAAGGACTGTACTTCATTCTGAGGTTATGTCTTCTCTTTGTGTGTTAAGTGGTAAAGGGCGTACTTTGTTCTGACACTCCTATTGTCCTTTCTCAATGAAATTGGAAGCTGGCACCCCCATGTTCATCCTCCCTGCTTATTTATATTTATCAGTCTGTGAGACTTCAAGATATGACACTTGGTAGAGGAGAAGACCTCTATAGTCCTTTCAAGCTGTGACAGCATCGGATTCTAAGGGAGGCACGAGAATGCCCAGATTCAGGAGCCAAACAGCCTGGGTTCAAAGTCTGACCCCATTGCTTAGAACTGTGGGACACTGGACAAGTTACTTATTCTCTTTGCTCCTCATCTGAAAAATGGGGATAATAATAGTACCTTCCTGACAGAGTTGTGAGGAGTAAGCATGTTCAGGGATATAAAGTGCTTCGACAGTGCCTGTCATAAAGCAAGTGCCATTAAATAGCACTGGTGATGATGATGATGATGATGTTAAGGATGCCGGGGGTAGAAGGAGGAGGAGGAGGAAAAGGGGAAGGGGAAGGGGAAGGAGAGGAGGAGGGTAGGGGAAGGAGGGGGAATGAGGAGGTTCTATATTGGGTTTGGCTCTCTCCAGTTGTTATCTTGGGTAAGGCGTGAGCAGGAGGAGACAGCCAAGCCTCATATCAGAAATAGCAGGAACAAGAAGGTGGGCAGCACCCAAGGCCATTCTGGCTTGTGCCATATTATGTTGCACCCCCCCCCAAAGGAATAGAAGTTTGTGGCTCTCCATGCCAGGACCCCACCATTAACATGAACCGTCACTGCCTCAGCTCCTCTCTGCGTCCCCGGCGTGCGCACTGCGGAGGGAAGCGCCTGCTGGGTTCCATGAGCACCATCAGCCTTTTGGAGAAAACTCTCAAACCACGTTTCCCATCAGTGGTGGCCAGCCTATGGATTGGCTGCCCTCGGGTCAGGTGTTTTCCACTGGTCCAATCGGCTGAGACAAGGGGTGTGGCTAAATCCTTGAGGTGTTTTAAAAATCCCAATGGGAAATGAGAAAGCCAAAGAACATAGATAAATAAATAAATACATATTTTTAAAAAGAAAAGAAAATCCCAATGAAATGAGAATGCTCCATGTGAGAAAACATTCTGGGGTTTCCCCACAAATTCTAGCTAGTGGCACAGCTAATAGGACATGGAAGGACCAGAAAAGGCATTTGAGAAAGGCCAGGAAAAACATGAGAGACCCATGACCGAGCCAAAAAATAAAGGGAATGATTGGAAGGCTCCCCCCTCCCCTCCACCCGGCTTTACAACACTGGCTTGGTTGGCTGCTTTGGGGTCAGATGCTCACCTCTGAGCCAATCAGCTGAGTGGGGAGGGCGGGTCATGTGATTGGAATGCAGCACGGTGACCACACGTGGGAAACTAAAGTTATGGTCAACAGCGTGAGAAGGCAATAGCAGTTTCCCCTTGTTGAAAGTTTCAGAAAAGCCCCAAAATTCCTCCTACTTGAAGAAAAGTGGCTCCCTAAAGAGAAAACCTTTGAAAACCTTTGAAAAACCTTTGAAAAGCCCCGGGGGACTGATTTGCCTTCCCCTGGGGATGGACCCGTCAAAGGCACACAATTACTTACCGTACAAGTAGTAATATTTTAATCTTTTATCAGGTGAGCATCCACTCCTTCAGGGACACGTGACTGCCATTCTGTTTGTTCAGCGAATAAATTGAAATCTTCCAGCTAATTTGGAGCTATTCATGCTACTAACTTGTAATTTGGAAAAGGGGGAATTAGTTGTGAGCAATTGCCTGGGTGTCGAAGCATCTAAGACCGAATTCCAACAATAAGGGAAGTGGAGGAAAACCCATCTGAAATATTTGGGAAGCAGAAAAATTGCAGCTTGACTCATCCGGATAAATTTGACTGTATAGACTTTAGCAAACTACAGGATTGACTCTGAAAAACCTGTTGTCTCTTCAAATAATAGTTCCTGCGACCTATTGTGGTGGGTTCTCACTGATATCGTAAGCTGGTTCTGAAATCCTCTGATTCCCTGGCTGACTTTTCTTCCACCAGGTTTTCAGTCTCTGAAATAGTGCAGGTGTTTGGCAAAATGTATTTCTCCCCAGTTTTATGGATGGTGGAACAATGAGTGAATAGTTTCAACCTATTTCTGCAGGTGCTTATTGAGCACCTACTAAGTGCAAGGACTGCCCTGTGTTTATTTTCCATCCACTTGCAGTAAATGTTTATTAATGAAAGAACTTTAATTCTTCCCACATGTCCATATGGCAGAGCCTTCCAGAGACTACCGTTGAAAGGAAGAGATGGCTGTTTTAATGATTGGCAAGGCAAATACTCGATTGCATAGCACTCTGGAGTGTGTTTAGTTAAGACAACTCATCTCTGAAGGGATTTGTGGAAGACAGTGCTGTGGATCATTTATGAGCCCTTACAAGTGGCACTTTGACATGTTTGTTAAGCAGCAGGCACAGGAGGACCAGGAAGAACTGTCAAATCAGGACAAAAGCCTACCCACAGCTGCCAGAAATCAGATGATGGCTGCTCTCTGTGCAAAGGTGAAGTCTGCCAAAATGGGCAGTTTTGGCTCCAAGCACCAGGGCCTCCAGCCACACAGTTCTCCCAGTCCAGTGAGAACTTACTTACGTTTACAATTGGATCAGCCCCTTCCATCAAGTGCATCTAATCACAGGTGGCTTCTGGAGCCAGGTATACACCCCTGGGACCCTCCTTTGGCAACCCACAAGGGTCATCTGGGGAGCTTGTTAAAAATGAAGATTTCCTCGCCCCACTCCTAGAGATTCTGATTCAGTAGCTCCCTGGTGGAGTGAGATGCATGACCACATACCCCGAGGATTCCGGTCAGGTGTTCCCTCAGGCCACACTTTGAGAATAATGGTTCAAAACAATGCTTCTCTCATGATCTCTCTCCTAAACTCCTGGCTTGAATAGTCAGCATTTGTACCAAGCTTCCCAAACCTAACATGGTGAACTCATCCTCTCCCTGGGTTTATCTCAGTCGATTATGCCATCCCCTACCCCTTGCCTAAGCCAAAGACTTGCCAGTCAGCCTCAGTCTCTCATTCCGTCAGCTCCTCACTCTTCCTCACTGTCTGTGCTCATCAGCTCCATCCCCTGAATAGCAACCAGATCTGTCCCTTCCTCCCCATCCTCTTGACCCTGCCATAGTACAGCTGCATCACTTCTCGCTTTTTATACTCCAAGAGCTTCCCAATGGGTCTCCCTAGCTTAGGTTTTGCTTGTGTATTTCCATAAAGCTACCAACATTAGGCTTTGGTGCCCAGTTGTGCTCAGAAAATGGTTCAAATTCCTTAACGTGGCATCTGAAGGCCTTTAGTACCTACGTCCTACCTTCCTGTCTACTCTCATCTTCTAGCGTTCCCCTTCCGGACTGGAATGCCCTGAACTTAGTATTTCACTCTGCAGCGTTCCCTTTGCTCGAATACCTTTCCCCATTTTGTCCACCCAGTGAGATCCTACCTACTTCCTTTGAGGAATGAGAAATAGAAAATAGATTCCTGTGGTTGTGAATCCACATAGCACACAGCCTAATGTAGTGCTTCGGCCAGACCTTCTAGATTCTAATCTCAGCCCCGTCGCTCAGTGGGTGGTACTTGGTAGGTTGTTTAACCTCCCTGTGTCTCAGTGTCTTCATCTTAAATATGAGATGACAGTAGAAGCTACCTCGTGGGCTTGTTGAGTTAAATGAGTTAATTTAATGTATGTTAAATGCTAGAAGAGTGCATTGCACAGAGTAAGTGCTGTAAGTGATTATTACTGTTGTTGTTATTATATCCAGTATCCATGGGAGCATAGCCAAGATGCTGTCAACAACATTTTCTACAGGAAGAAAATTTGGATACTAGGGGTTAAGGTTGAGAAGAAGACATGAAAAAAAAATATTATGAAGCTTTTCACACAGCAAAAGGGTATGAAAAAATAAACATTGGCCTACTTACTTCCCAGCTTGATAAATAGAGCAATATCCTGTATTGGCTTCAACTTAAAGTCACCAGCTACATTAGTCCTTAACTAGAGAGTCAGCCTGTCCTTTGAAGCTTTAAAGCCAGGCATTGACTTCTCCTCTGGAGTTATGAAAGTCCTAGATGGCATCTTCTTCCACTATTAGACTGTTTTGTCTATGTTGGAAATCTGTTGTTTAGTGGAGCCACCTTCATCAATGATCTTAGCTAGATCCTCTGGATAACTTGCTGCAGCTTGTACGTTAGCATTTGCTGTTTCAACTTGTACTTTTATGTTATGGAGACGGCTTCTTTCCTTAAATCTCACGAACCAACCTCTGCTAGCTTCAGACTTTTCTTCTGTAGCTTCCTCACCTGTCTCAGCCTTCACGGAAGTGAAGAGAGTTAGGGCCTTGCTGCGGATTAGGCTTTGGCTTAAGGGAATGCTGTGGATGGTTTGATCTTATATCCAGACCACTCAAACTTTCTCCACATCAACAATAGGGGTGTTTCACTCTCTTATCATTCAGTCGTTTGCTGGAGTAGCATTTTTAATTTCCTTCGAGAACTTTTCCTTTGCATTCACCACTTGACTGAGTGGTGCCTTCGGCCTGTCTTGGCTTTCAACATGCCTTTCTCATGTGAAGCCTAACCATTGCTAGCTTTCGATTTCTTCCTTCCACTGGAACACTTACAGGCCGTCGTAGGGTTATTAATTGGCTGAGTTTCAACATTGTTGTGTCTCCGGGAATAGGGAGGCCTGAGGAGAGGGAGCGAGACCGGGAAATGGCCAGTTGGTAGAGCAGTCAGAACACACGCAGCATTTCTGGGCTGGTTTGCCGTCTTAGATGGGCGTTGTTCATGGCGCCCCAGAACATTTACAATAGTAGCATCAAAGATCACTGATCACAGATCACCATGACATACATAACAACAAAAAAGTTTGAAATCTTATGAAATTACCAAAATGTGACACAGAGACATGAAGTGAACACCCGCTGTTGGGAAAATGGTGCCGATAGACTTGCTTGATACAGGGTTGCCAGAAACTTTCAATTTGTGAAAGAAAAAAAACTAACATCTGCAAAGCTCAATGAAACAAAGCACAATATAACAAGGTGTGCCTGTGTTGCCCTTTTAACTGTTTGAATATTTTTAGTATATACAAGTCTCTCTTTTAAAACCTAAAAATAGTGTTTAGTAACATAAATATGCAATGCTTGTATTGAAAAGCTATGCAACTTAGAAATGTGACTTTTTTGTTTTTGTTTTGAGTCAACTATCTCAATCTATTAAAAATCACCCCCTCTGGGACACTTTCCTAGCTGTCACCTCACCCCATCCAGCAGTTAAAGGCTCTCTCCTCTTATCCCTACTCTCTCATTTTATTAATACTTAATATCCAAAGCAGGCAGAATTCTAAAACAGCCCTCAGGATTCCCACGTCTGAGTGTACGCACTTGTCTAATTCCCTTCCCTGGAGTGTGGCAGGACTTGTGAACGTGATGGGATTTCATGCATGTGATCAAGTTACATTCTGTGGCAAAAGTAAAGGGATTTTGCAGATGTGATTAAGGTCCCTAATCAGTTGACTCTGAGTTAATTAAAAGAGAGGTAACAACAGCTTGGCTGTGAGCCCCTTCAAAGAGGACCAGCCATTCCCCAAAGGGAGAGATTCAAAACAAAAGAGATTCTCCTGCCAGCCTTGGAAAGAAGCAAAGAGCTATGATATGAACTGCCTCTATCAAGAAGACCACATGGCAGGGAGTGACAAGTGGCCTCTAGGAGCTGAGGACCTCCATTTTCCAACCACAAAGGATAGAATTCTGCCAGCAATCGTGTGAGCTTGGAAGAAGACCCCAGTTTCAGAGTGCACAGCCCGCTGGCATTTGCATTTCAGCCTCACGACATCCTGCGCAGAGAATCCGGCTGAGCTGACCCAGACTTCTGACCTAGAGAAACTGTCAGATTATAAATGGGTGTCGTTTTAAGCCCCTAAGTTTACGGTATGTGTTTCCCAGCAATCGAAAACTACAACAGACCTGAAGTGCCTTCCCCACTAGACTCTAATCAGTTCAGCCACAAACATTATTGTGGACTCACTCTGTACCTTACATTTGCATTAGCCCTGGGGAAACTAAGGCTGTTACAAGACAAGGTATCCCCCAAGCTCCACATACAGATGGCTCAAAGAGTCACTCAATGAACATCTGCTGGATGAAGGAGCCACAAAACATGCCGCAGAAAATTCACAAGTATTTGCTCATGTCCCAGATGAACTTTCTGACAGCTGCCCAATTTTTTCCTAAAGCTACCCATTTATAGGTGTGTGAGGTTTTTTTCCACCCTAATTCTTGTTTAACAATAATAGTTGTTCCACATGGGGGAAAAAGTATTTGGAAAATGTGTTGGATATTATATAATATTATACAGCAGGTTCAGAAGTCCTGCAGTACAAAAATTTATTTAAGCAACTTTCCACACTTCCTTAAACCACAAACCACCTCCTCCCCCTTTTTTACTGAAACACTCAATAATATCCATCATTACTCAAATGATGGATATTATTTGATTTCCCAAATCAAATTTGGGAAATTTTCTGTCTAATACCAAGTCGTTAACACCTACGGACATCCCATCAGTCAGGAGGTTACTGTCAGCCCCCCGTAAATACAGCCAGAGAGTTGGGGCCGATTTGGAGCTGACGCCTCCATCCGTTTTCTGATAGATCTATCCTTGATCTTTCTCTAGGCGCCCCCCTCCATCTCAGGCTTCCTTAGCCTCAGAGTCAGGCTCATAGCCCTGGATTTTGTTAACTGGGTTCCTTCATTCCTCTGCTTTTGTTTTGCTTTTTAACAACTTTATTAGGGTATAATTATGTATCATAAAATTCAGCCATTGTAAGTGTACAATCTGATTATGTCTGCTCTATCTACAAAGTTGTGCAAAATCACCATCTAATTTCAGAACTTCGCCTTCATGTCAAAAAGAAACCTTATACCTGTACCCCCAGCCTTAGGCAGCCACTGATCTACTTTCAGTGTCCATAATTTTACTCATTCTGGTCACTTCATATAAGTGAAATAATACAATACCTGTTCTTTTGTGTCCGGTTTATTTCACTGAGCGTGTGTTTGAGGCTTATTCCTGTGGTGCAGTGGATCAGTATTGTTTCTTTTCATTGCAAAATAGTAGCCCGTGCTGTAGATACACCACATTGTATTTAAGCATTCATCAGCTGATGGGCATTTGAGTTGTTTACACTTTTTAACTATTATGAATAATGCTATAGTGAATACTCACAAGTTTTTGTGTGGGTGTCTGTTTTCATTTTTGTTTTACCCAATTTCATTTTATTTACCCAATACCTAACAGAATTGCTGAGTCATACCATAATTTTATGTTTAACATCTTGAGAAACTGCCAACTGTTTTCCAAAGTGGCTGCAGCAGCTTCTGTCCCCGCCAGCAGAGGAGGAAGGTCCCAGTTTCTGCATCCTACCTCTGTTTTAAATGACTAACTGTCCTGGATCTCACAACAGTGACTTACTCCTGACCTCTTAACCTTTGCCTGCCTACCTGAATTTCTCATCTCAGGCTTCTCCCTGTCCTCTATAAACTCGTAGCTTTAACTTAACAATTTCTGATATTAGCACTAGTTTTCTATGCCCAGGCCCCCTTCCAACCCACATTCCACCCCCACCCATGGCTTATGCATGACAAAACCTTCACTCTATTCAGATTTTTTTTTTCTTGGATTTGTCTTAAAAAACCAGAACAAATATAACCTTGCAAAAACATACATAGAATTCAAAACTAAGAACTGTAAGTACAATCAATTTTACAGAATGCTTCTGCCTTTTTTTTTCTTCAAACTATTATTGAAGAATAAAATTTGGTCTAGGGTTAAAAGGCTTAGTATAATGCTGCCTTCACGCAATAATTACACCAAAGAGAAAGAAACTAGTTATTATTGCCCATAATTGTGCACCTTTTTCATGTATTGAATCTCTGTCCTCTGCTCACTGAATACACTCTGCAAAAATTGCTAAGTGCTCTTAAACTTCTGTTTATGCTTTGGCCTAATTCAGTAAAATGGGCTCTTTGGGGGCTTAATCTTTCTTGGCAAAGCTTGTTTGAATGCTCCATATGGGATCAATGGCTACCTGCACTCATGCTGTGAAGGCCTTGCAAGTCTTCTGGCAAATTGGTTGGAGGCTAAGGCAACCAGCATGAGAGCAAGGATCCCCCTACCCCACCTCACCCCCAGTAAGGGCAGCTGCGTTTTGCATTCCCTTGTGCTGCTCGAATTGGGAGCACAATGGGCTGTGAGAATCCTAGTGAGGGTGAACGGCAGTACCTCCCCTCCACCCTTAATCAAATGATCCAGCCTTGTAACTGGAATGGCAACTGGAACTAAGCAGTGAGGACAGCAGGGAAGGAGAGGTGGGGCTTGGATTCAGTTGGCACCGGAGAGTGTGCTGACAGTGAATTCGATGTGACTACTCCACCTGGAATTGAACCAAGGGCCTCCACCTGCACCAGGGCAGAGGTTGATTCTGACCTGATGTAGACCTCTCGGGAAGCCCCCTGGGGTAAGGACACCCAGCCAGTGCCATGGGAGGGCTACCCTCTGCAGCTTCGGGGGAGGTACCTCTTGCATCATTCCCATCCTGCTCTGGGACCAGCCTTAGGAGCCAGGCCAAGTCATTTTCATCATTTAATGGGTGGGTGGGAAACTTCAGAATAACTCTGTAGGTAACATTTTACATTTAAACATGGCTTTCCAGGTTATTTCAGTGGAGGCCAATGGGACATTTGGGGGCTGCACGTTTCCTGATGCAGATTAGTGATGCATAGTCCACTGGCATGGCATTGTACAAAGGCTGTGTAGTCACGTGCCAGCCACCGGACTAAGGGGCCTCAGGAGGTGTTGGCACAAATTCAGAACCCCGGGGAAGTGGAGAAAGGGCTGGAAAATTCCGTGGTCCTTGAGCCTTCCTGGGTGATAATGGCCCCAGGCTTCAGAAGGTTTTCTTATTAATCCAGTCTCCCAGGAGGAGACCCTCTATGCCTCCCTGTCCCCAGATCTCTGATGTGTATGACTTTGCGCTCAGAGCTCAGGCCTGGGAAGCAGGGACATAAAGGTTTCCAACCCAGTTCTCTGTCTGGCTTCTAGTGCATTGACCCAGCAGCTCTGCCACAGTGAGCCTATTCCTAGGGCTTTGACCTGGCAGAGCATGTAGGGGACAAGTGTGAACTTCATTTGTGACTTCCTTGGTCCAGCTGAGAGTCCCTGCCCTGAGAAGAGGAACTAAAAGAGCGGGAAGTGCTGAGGGTAGCAAGACTCATGAGAAAAGACTCCCTGCTTGGACTCGTTATTTATTTGTGTAAGCATAGACACCTGCTGCATTAAGCATTTGTGTAAGCATTAAATGCTTACTGTATACCTAGCACTTTTGGGGGCATTGTTGAATCAAGACAGCAAAGACATAGAAAAAGTGTTCCCTGCCTTTTGGGAAGCTGATATTCTACCTGTAGAGACCCTTCAGGAGCAATGATGTAACAGACCAGAAAATGTAACAGGCTGCTCATGTGCTTGTCAGCTCTGACGGATGGGGAGAAGTTTGAAGTCCTATTTCATGCATGAGAAGCAATTCACTTCTGATTCATTAAGTTCCTCTCTCCTAGGGGTCAGTAAACCCATTTCTCCTAAACTACGTAGTTCCTCCCATACTCTTCCTTTAAACCCCATGTGTATTTAGGGAGATTTAAACTTATTCTGAATAATGCATAGTGCACTCATCAAAAAGAAATTAAGCCAGCTTTGTAAAGAACAAGCACATTTTCAAGAATCTACTTGCGGCTTTCCCATAAAGCTCTTTTCTGCAAAACGGAAGCATTAGTAACACACTTAAACCCAAACTAAGGTGTACAGGTCAGAAATTTAAAACAAGCAAAGTTCAAGTATGTTATAAATCAGGCCAATAGCATTCTCATATTCTGTAGGTAAAGACTTTTTTACTTAGGTTGCCCAGTGTGTGTTACTCCCAAGATTGTCACTTTTAGGAATGGGGAAAGAAGGAGAGATTCAGGCACCTGGAACTAGTACTTGAAACAAGAAACACCTTAATTAAGAGAAAATATCCTAATTAAGATAAATATGTTATCAGTGCCAGAGGTGACTAGGAGCTCAGATTCTATTTATCTCAGTCCAACCATTTCTATCGATCTAGCTGATTTTCCTCTGAAAATATATGCTCATATTCCTAGCAGCAGTGATTACACAGTGTCAAGTTTCCAATGAATAATTTTAGGTTGTCTCTCAGAAACTCCGAAGAGACCCTAGAAAATCTACAAGAACTTTTCCTACTTGGAAAAAAATAAACGTGAAGGCTGAACAGGATGGAAGCAAGTCACCAGTTAAATGGGTGACTCTAGGCAAGGCCATTTGTTCCTCAGCCTTAGCTTCCTCCTGTAAAGCACATGGAAACTGGCTCTCCTGGTATTTCCTGGCACTTCGGCAGCAGCCGTGACATAGAGAAGACAAGTTGTCCCTGTCCACTTGGAGCTTCACCTGCATTCAATCAGCCATCGTTTCTTGAGCACCTACTGTTGGCCATGCTGGATGCTCAGGCACTGAGGACCAAAAGGTGGGGGAGGCCCCGCCCCCATGAGCTTTCAGCCTGGTGAGGCAGTCTGACAGTTGCAGGATGTGGAGGAAGGGTCAGAATGGGAGGGCATCGTGATCTTCTGAGAGCACGGGGCAGGGGCTCTCTCTGTTCAGCTAAGTCTTCAGAAAGGAGCTGGCTCTCAAGTGCATTGTAGAGGAGGAGGAAGAGGAGGCAGCCAGATGAGGGGCCCAAGCAGCAGGAGGGAAGGTACAGACGTGGGAGCACATGGCATATGTGAGGGTTCTGAGGGTTCTAGTAGGCAGTGGCTGGTCCTCAGTGGACATATTCTGTCACATTAAGGAATGTGGGTTTAATCTTTACGATACTAAGGATCCACTGAAGAGCTTCAGCAGAAAGACTCGATTGAAATAACAGCTCGCGAAGGCAGTGCCGGCAGCGGGTTGGTTGGGAGAAGGAGACAAGAGCAGAGGAGGTGGTCAGGGAACCAGGGAGAGGAGGCTGTTGCTGTCATCCAAGTGACAAGAAACTGGTGCCAGAACTAGGTCAATGGCTGTGGTCAGAAGAGAAGGGAACACCACTGATAGTCAGGAGGTAGAATCCTGAAGAGTTAGTCATGGCATGTTGTCCTGGTTGTTCTCTTATCCTATGGATGATGATTTTCAAGCCACCGAACAATACTGCTAAATAATTGTCTGTGGTCTGTCTCTCTGCTGGCCTGTAAGCTTTGGGGTGAGGGGAGACAATGTCTGTATCTTTCTTGTCCACCATTAATATCTCGTCTAGGCTTCGGTATAGTGCCTGGCACATAAATGAGAAAGAAAAATTCACCCCCTTAAGTGAACATGTCTGGGGTGGGTAGTCATTCCCTTTTCAGGTATCAAGTTTGTCAAACCTTGACAATCCAGACTCTTGCCTGAGGCACCCAGGTTAGGAGTAGAAGGAAAAAGAGTCGCTGACTTGGAGCTAGGAGAACAACATGAGTCCCTGCCTTTCCCATGTGATCTGTGTGACTTGAATACATCACCTAACCTCTCTGAGCCCTCGTTTCCTCATATGTAAAACGAAGATGATATTGGTATTTGACCTTATAGGTTATGGTGAGGACTGAAAGAGGTTATCCGTGACAAGCATCTAGCAGTGTCTGACACAAAGTAAACATTCAACAAATGCTAGCTGGACTAGAAAGATAGAAGCGTGGAGGGATGGATAGAAAGAAGGAAGAAAGGATGGATGGATGGAGAGATGGATGGAAGGAAGGAAGGAAGGAAGGAAGGATATATTAATGAATGGGTGGATGCATTGATAGATGGATGTGTGGACCAATGAAAGGAACATTCTGAAGAGGATCTAAAGTCACACTTTTTTACAGACCTATCTTAATCCCATTTTGGGGTTTCTATGTAATAAATTGATTAGTGCTAAAAATTAAAAAGCCATCTGGTCCTGGTTTCCGTGAAAGTCTTATGGCCTGCTGCCATTGAATGCTGAAGATTTAAAGTTCTTATTTTAGGTTCTGTCTAGACACCTCTCTAAATAGGAACTTTATGCTAATCTGCAGGTGTTGCTTATGAACAGGTTATTTCTAAATAGTAGCTGGTACACTACCCAAAAAAAAAAAAATCCAAGGGCCAATAATACTTACTGAGACCAAGGTCTCCAATAGGAAAAGTCCTAGCCAATTTGTCCACTCCTCCCACACCACCTGGTTCCTGCCTATATGCTACCCAATTACTGGTGAAGCAGATATTCGCAGTGGGTATAATTAATTAAATGCATTTTGACTAATTAATCTAAGAACTGGTAAATAGGGCCTCCCTTTGGTAATTTGAAGATGCAGCTACTGGTCCTGCTGTTGAAAATGTGAAGTGAATGTGGTTAGAAACTAGCACGCAATGGATGGGAACACTCACAGCACTCTTCGAAGGTTTGTCAAATTGTATCCTACTGGTATTGCTAACCCCCTTTAATCAGTAAGTATAAAATTCATCTGAGAGCATAAAATATATCTGACAATGGCATACATCAAATCCCAAACTGAACATTCAAAATAAATTGTATCGAGATTTTGTCACAATCATTGATTTCTGCTTTTTCAAGCTAGTTTCTGGGGCGGCCACATAAAAGTTAAATACAAGCTATCTATGGGCTCATTGGATTGCGGTAATTCATTAAACCAACGGTGGATTTAATAAATCTAAGCATAAAGATTGCTTCCACAGACACGCTCAGTTTGGAAATGTGCCACCAATCAAAGAGGGTGGCAAAACTAATCTTGTTGGCACAGAGGGGAAGTGAGAAGTAGCTTTGGAGGGTTGCTAAGGGCTGGCTTCCAGGGGTAGCATTGCGCTTCGGCAGCAAGATCAGATCACTGGGGAGATGGGGGCCTCTCTGGAACCAACCCTCAGCAGCTAGTGGCTGGCATATGGTCAGAACAGGCAACTGGTTCTTTGAACAAAACTGGTTTTAGTCTTAAATGTGAGCTCAAGTGTGAGCCCGCTTGAATGAACTTGGATTCCAATGACTGATGTCCCCCATTGCGTTCACCTCCCAGTCGTGATCACGATCCGTGCATTCTCGATCATTTACAGAGCTTTTTCACATCCAATGGCTCCTTTAGTCTCATGACAATCCTAGGAGAGACAAGGCCAAGGTTCTTATTATGCCCACTTTACAGATGAGAAAATTGAAGTTTAAAAAGCAAAGTGATTTGCCTGAGGTCCTGCTGCTGGCAGAGCTGGGGCCCGCAGCCTAATCGTCAAAAGTCCAAGCTCTGGGTTCAAATTCCACCTCTGTGACCTACTAGCTAAGTATCCTTGTGCAGGTTATTTAACCTTTGAAAACCTCAGCTTTTTCACCTGTACAGTGAGGATAATAAAAGTGTCTACCTCCTACTTGGAAAATTTAGTGAGCTCCTTTAGATCAGATGCATAATGAGCACCTAATACATGTTTGCTGGCATTCATGTCGAATATCAGGTTGTATTAAAAAGGAAAACAACGTGGACAAGGCCCGGAAAGTGATTAGTGGAAATTACAAGTTCCATTTCACGCCAGTAGTGGAAAACCTCGCCCCTGCCACGCACTAGCCTCTTCCAACTGTGAAGCACCCTTCCTGCTGGCTTATGTTAAAAGCAGCCCATGATATTTCGGTCCCTTTCAGCTGTGACTCATTATTGTAAATAGCGGTGCAATGAGGAGATGAGAAAAGAATTTCAATACACTAACTGACAGAATTTTTAGGGAAAGTGATATACAAGAAGATAAAAAGCAATCAGAAAAATTTACATAAACCCTTGTGATCTCAAAGGTCATCTGTTTGGGAGTCTACTAATGGGAATACGTCTTTTTAAATTCTGGGTGATTACTTAATTGAAAAGGAAAGTATTTAAATGAATCAAGTCATGGGAGCAGGGTAGATTTATGTCAACTGAAATGAAAAAATGCATGTTGCTTTGGGGGTAAATTGGTCCATTCATATACCAGCTAAAATGTAGGATGGAGTAATAAATTTGGTCATTTATTAGGGTTTGATTCAGCACTTTAAAATATGTTGATATTAATGCACTTCATGAATTTATTTTTTCAAATCAGCTTCTTGTTACAGCCCTTATTCTATTTAGGAAAGAGAATGGTTTCATATCCATTAATTTATCTGAACTTTGCAATGACCCTTGGAGACAGGTAGGTGAGTACTATCATTCCCACTTTATGGGAATATAATATACACTTATTGAGGCCAAGGACCAAGACATTTGTCCTTTTTTTTTTTCCTATCTCCAGCTCCTGCTTAATAAAAATGTAAGTCAAATGTTACAGCAGAACCCCCTAAATGCTCTACTTGAGATATCAATCTTTGCTTAGAAGGCAGCACAGACATTCTGGCTTTACCATCACTCCTTTTGGAGTTCAAATCCTGCCTCTGCTACGTATTGCCTATGTGACCCTTAGAACTTACTTCTTAGAAACTCAGCTTATAACAGTGTTGATAATACCTACCTTGTACAGTTGTTATAATCATTAAATTTCAAGAAGATATAATGAGGAGGAAATGTAGGGTACTTAGTACAGCACCTGACACCTATTAATGCTCAAAAATTGTAGTTCTCACTATCTCATGAGTATACTTAGAAATGCTAAGATAAGCATACTATTTGACCACTGCTGAAGTTGTTTTTTTTTTCTTTTAAGCATGTCTTAATCATCTGATTCAGAATTAACTGGAAAAAACCGAGCGGCTGGTATATTGCGGGGTGAGGCGCAGGATCCGGGGGCCTCACGTGGCAGGCAGGCGGAATTCTTAGCGGTCCTGTGAAAAGGCTCTTCTCCAGTTTAAAGCAATGCACTGGTATTAATAAGCGGCAGGTAACCCAGTGTGCGGCTGCCCACTGCCTTTCATACTGGGTCCCGTTCACTTTATTATTTTGTAGGACATCATATAGACCTTTTGCCAAGTGGGGGGAAAATCTGCTCATTTAATTTCCGAGTAAGGGATAATTAGTACCGATTGTGACTCGTAGCTACAGGAACCCGGCATCTTTTTCATGGCATATTATTTAGGATATTTGCAAATTCACTGACCGTCTCTGAGACTTCCAGGGTAATTAAACTGTGTTGCAGTCAGCTTAGCTTTCACCATCACTGGTGAATATATCTTTACAATATGTTAGTATCATAGCCATGTATAACTGAAGAATTGTGTGACTGACATTGGTAGATGTGTTGGGGGGGGTGGCTAAGGCTAAGTGACCCACGGCTGTGAATCAGGCACATTGTGTGGTAGGTGAAGGATTAAGAGAAAAGGGACTAACATTTAATGAGTGCCTACTCCGCACCATGTTTTAAGGTAGGTGTGTTTGTGTGTCAGCCCATGTAATCCTCCCAACTGCCCTGGGAAGCCCTCTGTGAGGATCACCTGTGACCTCCACATTCTGGGGCCCCCCCCTCATCATTTGTGCAACCTTTCAGAAGGATTGAACAAAGCCTCCACCAAGCACTTGCTTTCCATGGCTTTGGGGACACTATACCTGATTTTGCCTCCCACCTCCCTTATTGCTCCCTCTCAGTCTCTTTTGCTTGTTTTTCCTCTTGCCCTTGACCTCTAAATGATGGAAGACCCCAAGGCCCAGTCCTTGGGTCTTTCCCTTTACCATCAACACACATTTGTTAGATTACATCCAGTCTTCAGCCTCTGAATAACACTAGATACTGATGACTTCCAAATTCATGTCTCCAGCTCAAGCCCCTCAGCAGAACTCCAAACTCATGTATCTCCATTTGGATGTCCAACATGCGTCTTGCAATTAGCATTCACTCTACCCCGAACCCATTCCTCCCACCGCCTTCACCATTCAGTAAATGAATTCCTCATTCTTCCGCTTACTTAAATCCAAAGCCTTCAAGTCAGCCTTGGCCCCTCTTCCTCTCACACGTGCTGCACCCAACCTGCCAGCAAAACCCGTGGCTCCACCTTCCACATCTATCTAGAAAACAATCACTTCTCTCCACACTCTGCCCTTCAACTCCACTGCCAGCTTTCTGTCCACCATCGTACCTTGCTAGATGTGGCAATGGCTGCCCTAATGGCTTCCTGTGGCTACTCCTGTCCTCCAACAGCCTTTTCTGCCTGGCAGCCAGGGGAGCATTTTAAAGCATAAATCATCTTGTTTCACTCCTCTGCTCAACACTGTTTGGTGACTCCCCTCTCACTCAGAGAAAGAGTCAAGGTCTTTACATGTCCTTATAGTCCCCACAGGGACCTGATCTGGTCCTGCTTCCCTCTGGCCCAATCTCCTGCTCAACCCTGCCCTTAGCCCACTCCAGCCACGATGGCTGCCCTGCTGATTTTCAGACAAGTCAGAGACTCTCGCACCATGGGGCCTTTGCACTGGCTGTTCCCTGGAACGTGGTTTCTCTAGAAATCTACCTGGCTTTTCCCTTGTATGCTTCAGGTCTCTGCTCAAATGTCACCTGACTGGAGAAGTCAGGCTCCCCGACCACTCTATAAAGAATAGAAGCCCAATTTCACCCCCAGTTCTCTTTCTCCCACTTTGCCTTTAGTCCGTGTGGCCCCTTTCCCCCACCCACACCTTATACACACACTCGTATGTAGGTTCGTCCAGCTCTTGCTACCCAGACTAGAATGCAGGCTCCATGAGGGCAGGGGCCTTGTCTACTTTTTTCTTCACTGCTGTATCTGCAGCCCCTAGAATAACATCTGCCATGTGTTGGGTGCTCAACACACATATGTTAATACAGGTCACAACATCCCCATTTTATAAGCAAGAAAATTGAAGCTTGGAGAGGTCAGTAACTTGCTCAGAATTCCATGGAAGTATGATGACTCTCTAGAGCAAGTGACAGGAACCCCATCCCGGGCCTCCCTGACTCCAAATCCTGGGTTCTTTCCACCTCCCCAGGCAGTGCTGAGGATTTGCCATTTTAAAGTGCGCATCAATGACAGCGTATCAATTTGGGGAAAAAAAATCAATTTTAGCTTGTCTTTTCCTCTACAAAATGAGAGGGCTGAACTGAGGGGCCTTTAGGAACTACCCTTCCAGCTTAAAAAATGTGGGAGTTTTTCATTCCATCTTACGAAAACCCCAATGGCAGTTCGGATCAGTGGGCTTTTGTTGCAAAGGACGTTCTCAGAATAACAGGATGAGATTTTCCTTTACAAAGACGTGTTCCCAAACCTGGGACATGTGAATGGGCCTTGGAGAAACAGACCCTTCCGGTGGGGCCCAATCCCTGCAGCGGTTCTGCTCAGTCACAGGGACGGGGTGGGAAGCAGACCCAACCTAGACTTTGAAAAGAGATTTGGGACTCTTGTGTTTTGAACTGGTCTATAAAGTTTTTTTTTAATCCTAAGAATTTTCTTGATGTGAGCACAAAATATATACATAGCTTTCATTTTTAATGGATCCTTGTTATGTGAAATTGAAAGAATCAATAAATGTATCTTCATTCAAAAACATGCTCTTAAAGGGGCACAGAATTAAGCTCTGCCCTGCATGAATGTTTGTTTGTCTGTCTCAGCCACTAGACCATGAGCACTGTAAGAGCAGACATGGGTGTCCTCCATCCCTACAGCCCCGGCACAGGGGAAGGAAGGGCAGCAAACATTTGCAAGCACTTGCTTTGTGCCTTCAGGGTTTTAAACCCTTTATACTTATCAATTCATTTCATCTTCATAGCAACCCCACGTGGCAGAAATGGTTATTATTGCCATTGCACAGGTGAGAAAACTGAGGCACAGAGGAGACAAAGTTCCTTACCCAAGGTCACAGACTTGGTGGAGGTCGACCAGGGATTTGACCCCAGACAGTCTAGTTCCAGAGGCAAGTCTGTACCCTTAGCAAGTACACTGTCCTGCCTCCTGTAACTGTTCCCTTAGTGCATGGGTGGTGGATGAATGAATGAATAAACCCACGCGTGCTAACAATGATTATAACTAGCACACAGGAGCACTGCCCGCACGCTAGCCACCTGCACGCCTGAGCTCCAGCTCCCTGCGTGCAGTTTACTGGGGAGGGAGATGCTTATCCTGAGGAAGTCAGGATAGAGCGGAGGGAAACCTGGCAGGTAGTGTGCTTTGCCCTGTTGCCTAGAGGGAGCTCTGGAGCTGAGATGGCCCCTCAGAGGGGTCCCAGAGCTGGACTTTTGTATCCAAGTCACTGGCCACAGGCTGGTCCCTGGGTGGGGGGCATAAGCTTGGGTGAGGCAGGCCCCTGCCCCTGCAGCAGAGGGCGATGGCTGGTGAGAGGTGCAGCTGCGTGGCTTTAGTAGCTGATATTCCTAGTCTTACAGGAGACTGCACAGCTCAGGGAAACACTACAAGCTGGGGATTGTGCACAGTGACCTCCTTTAACCCGCATCATCATCCTATACCAAGTGATGTACTTGTTTTCCCCACTTTATAATAGAGCAAACTGAAGCTTGGAGAAGTGAAGCAACTTGCCTAAAGCTGACCATATGGGAAGTCACAACTGAGATCGCAGCCCAGTATGTCTGATAAGAAGCCTGAAAGAGTGGCTTTGGCCATCATCTCTAAGTCACTGCCCAGTCGCAGGCCAGGCTTGTCACCTTGTGGTTGGGGCAGTGGTGTGGCGGGTGTGGACACACATTGCCAGGTCTGCCTGGAGTTCCTTCTCCTTCTGCCAAGTCACTGCCCCTTCCTGCACTCTGGTGGGGCCAACAACCTGGTCCCCTGGGCCTCAGGAACAGGCACATACACCAGGCCTGGTTAATTAAAGCACCCTGTGCCCTGGAAGTGGTGACTGGCCCAGCGAGAGAGAAACGCTCCTTCTCCTCTGAGGTAGCTTAAATAGAATGACGTGAACCTGGAGCTGCCTATGGCCGTGTTGCTCCAGCCTCCTCTGTGTGGAGAAAGATCATTTGCACAGGAGAGAATGAGAAATGAGGCCAGTGTGTGGAGAGGGGGAGAAAGAGGGGACCTGATGGCACTGCCTGATCTCTGGGGTTCCCAAGGTCAGGTGCATCTATAGACCTGCCAGCCATGTGAGCCCACACATTTCCCCAGCTCCTAAGCTAGTGCACACTAAGCTAGTGTACAAGCCAGGCTGAGAGGCTGCAGAAGAAACCAACCTTGATCTTGGACTTCCAGACTCCAGAACTATGAGAAAATAGGTTTCTGTTGTTTCAGCCCCCTAGTCTGTGGTACTTGGTTACAGCAGCCCTAGCAAACTACTACAGGCAGGGTGACACCCTTAAGGCAAGGTGCTAGTTTCAGTAATGTACTAGTCAGTTTTTGCTGTGTAACAAACAGTCCCCAGAATTGCAGTGGCTCACCACAATATTCATTTTTCTTGTTTATGGACCAACAGAGTGCACATTGGTGAGGTGTGGCCACAGCTTGGCTGGGTTTTACTCCAGGCTGTAGTTCTCATTCAGGTTTGTAGTTGAGCCTAATTAGGCAGCTACCTGGGGCATGTTCATCTCATGGAGGAAGCCAGTGCTTAGGGGCCCAAGCCAAACGGTGCAAATACATGCAAGACCCCTGCTTGCTGCAAGCCAGTAACTCTCCAGTGGCCAAAGTAAGTCGCATGGCCAAGAATAACAGCAGTAGGGTGGGGAAAGGTGCTCTGCCTACCACAGTGGGAGGTGCTACAAATCACAAGGTTGAAGGGTAGAGGGGTAGGTGATACTAGCAGTGGGAGGGAGGGAGGAACTAGGAACAAAATCCAATCTACCACAAATAGGCAAGGGGACTGAGGAAAGGGTTGGTGAATGACTCCCAAGGCAGCAGGACATCCGGGCCCCCCACAGTGAGGTCAGCTAAAGTGTCACATCGCCCAGGTCCCCTAGGGAAGACTGGCTTCTGCTGACCGGCTGTTAGAATTACAGCAGAGTCAGCGCTGAACCCCAGCACCTCCCCAGAACTGCACATGCCATCTCGAGCCGCAGCTCCGTGTGCAGAGAAACCGGATGCTTCCTGGGAGACCACAATCAATTTGAAACAGACACAGCAGTTCTCTAGCGGGGGTGTTGCAAGGAAGAGGGGGAGACCCTATAGGAAATATTTCGTTTCTTTTGTTTTAAGTTGTTGGTATAACCAAAGAAGATTTTTTAAAGGATGGATCATTAATTTCTAGAAGAATCGGTTGCCAAGTTTGCTATCAAGGAAAGGGAGTGTAAGATCAAAGGAATGCTTCCTAGGGAAGGCGGTCACCTCACGTTGAGTTTGGAAGCTTCTCACAGCAGAATGATCAGACACAGAGCTAGTTTGGTTTTTGTGATGTGCCCCTCAGATCGATGAATCAAATGCCACAGTTTAATACAGTTCAACAAATGTTTGCTGAATGAACATCCCTCAGGCTCATGTGCTCACTTATAAAAACAAACAAATCATAGTGATAGTTCAGAATTGCCACTCCCTGTGCAGGTCATCTGGGCAAGTCAGATGGCGTCCCCAGGTGTCAGTTTCTTCACCTGTAAAGCAAGTGCATTTGACTAGGCATCAACTCCGAGGTCCCTTCCAGATCTAGAATTCTGAAGTCCACAAACTGTGCGGTGTGCTTTTCTCCCGTGCTGATAATTAAAATTAGAGTCGTGCATAAAGGAAGTTGGTGCTGCTGAAGCTATGAGAACCACGGGACTGGACAGAGACGTTCCAGGCTCTCCCCGGTGGTACAGCCAAGAATCCCTGGGGCAGAAGACTGATAACTGCATTCAGTCATTGCTCCCCTTCCTCCCACCTCCCCAGGAAAAGGCTCATTGTTCCAATGCCATCTTTATCATGCTTTTTGACTCAGCAGTGCCAATGCCAAGTTTGGGTGTAAGGAGGCCCATACACAATAGTAAAGAGGGGGCCACTGGCACCCCGTTGACCTGAGTCTGAGTCCCAGCCCTGCCACTTGTTAGCCATGTCACCTTGAGTGAGTAACCTTACCGTCCTGAGCCTCAGTTTCCCTGTCTGCAAAATAGGGATGATAATAGTAGCTTCTTCCTCACAGGTTGTCATCAAGTACTTAGCACTGTGGCTGAGGTCAGAACCCACCACAGTCATTGCCACTTGTCATCCTTAGAGCATCCCTTCCAAACGCACTTTCAGGAAAAACTGGATTTTGGATCTACCAGCTCATTTAGACTCTCTCCTTAGTCAAGAAAGCTTCAAAAAAGATTTATACTGTCACTGCAATTTAGCAAAAAAATGTAAAATAGCTTCATTCGGTGTTTTTCATATAAAGGTGTACGTATATTTGTGACAGTACGTGTTACTTTGAACTAAAATGATAATAACAAAAAGATCTTGAAAATAGAGCCTAGTTCACCATAGATACCCTCTGAGCTAGGAAGGTGGGAATCCAACTGGCCAGTGATACATGTGACCGTCTCCTGCTTAGTTTCAAAGGGAACGAACATGTAGGACCGCCAGGGTTGCACTCTCTGAGTCTGTGCCCTCAAGCAGGGCTACTTTTGCCTGGGGGAAGGGGACAGATTTTTTCCTAATTAGCACAAATGTGCCCTGTGAGCCAGCTGAGGACTCGTCCTTCTTTTAGGAGACATTGAAGGTGACACTTTGGTTCGATGCCTCCAAACAAATGACAGGGCAAGAACCTGGATCTGTCTTTCTTTTCTTCCCAAAACTGCCTAGAAGCTATCAGAGTCCCCGTGTTAAAAGACGACTTTCTGCAGGACTCCCCAGGGGCTCCTCCCTGGCGAGGAGAAGAATCCAGCTCGGTTCCTCTTTTCCAGACAGTTTCCTCTCTTGAATACAGGACGGCTGTTTCTGAGCCTGGACAGACAGACGCACGCTTGCACTTGTGATCCCAGTGATTTCAGAGGCTAGGGGTGGAGGGTTCCAGGCTGCAAATGTGGGTGCAAGATGCCAGAACAGGCGTGGTGAGGACAGGCGTGGGCACCTCCCCTTGTTTTCACAGCCCCACTTGCCTCCATTTGAAACCAAATCTCCCACTTGTTTGTTTCCCAAAAGGAAAAATAACGGTAGCTAGATGTTCCTGGGTAACAGTGTCGGGTAAAGGTGTCTTGCTACCAAGAGGCTGAGGATGCTAACCAACAGCAACGTACCGACATTGCCACGAGCAACAGCAGCTCCCTCCTGAACTGCACACACACCTAACAATGTGGTCTTCGGGTTCCAAATATGGGACTATAAATTGTTTTACATCTTTCCAGCATAAAATAAGGCAGGTAAACAAAGGGGTGGTCGATTAAGACAAATGTGGCAACTTCGCACCTTACTGGCCAGAGACACATTATCCTAATGAGTTGACAGTTGGATAAAATATCTCTCTTCTGATTATATATACAGCTGGGCAGCTACCACTGAGTATAAGGGCAGATGGTTGTAGGAACAGTCCTTCATGACATACTGAGTTGAACAGTTTATGCCATTTCCAGGGCACTTTAGTGCTGGGAGAATTTAGTATTGGCTCAGGGGGCAAGATCTAAGACTCCTTCCTACTACTGCTGCTCCCAACTCCTGACAAAGGATAGCGCATATTGCCAGATCTGAGACCCCTTTGTAACGGGCCATCAAGGGATGTTAGGATCTTAGTTCCTCTGGTTGGTTGGTGGCTAATATGGCTCCTCTGTGGCCTTGAGTGAGGGTCACATTGTTCTTTGTGATAGACTTGGGGGAGAAAGTATCTTTCCTATTCTAAGGTCGGGGGTGGGGGACTTAGTACTTAGTGTGTCAGGCGCCCTGTGAATAGACAGAAATGAATTCAGGGAAGCGGAAGCCTAGAAGTGGCTGGGCAAAGGGTGGGGGCCTGAGTCGACCTGAGTGCAAACTCTCCTCCTGAAGGTAATTTAGTTCAGTAAATAAATGAGAAAGAGCAGAATATGGCACTAAAGACATCCTGAGAATCCCCGTGCTTGTGAAACTGTGCTCCTCACCAAATCTAATGCACTTCTGTTTTAAAAGTAGCCCCAGACCTCCCCAAGAAAGCATAGAAAACAACTTTTATAGGATGGAGATCACAGGAATAATAATACCACCAGTGAGAAAAAATAAATTACCCATTTAGGGTAGATCTGTTAAGTATTTCAAGCCACTGGGGTACCATTTTATGAACCAAAAGAACTCATTTACTCAATGGGTCCCAAGGGCCTGTAATGACTAATGCACCGGCCACACAGGAGCAGCTCCCGTCCCGCTGCTCATCACGTCCAAGCCTTATGCAGAGAAGAAAGGGCACTGGGCTGGAAGGAACACAGAAGATCTCTTAGTGCATCAGCGTGTGCAGGGTTGAGACCGCCTTCTGTTCGTGTATCTCGGGGAATGGCAAAGAAAGAAAGGCGGGGCCCTTAGACTGCACACAGCGGATCTGAATCTGGTTGTGCTACTTTGTAGCTGGGCGAGTGTGAGCAAACTCCCGAGCCTGAGTTTTTCCTCACGGTTACTTCAGTGCTGGGAGGAATCAGCCTGAGTTAGTAGAGAATGTCTGAGCACAGTGGCAGACCCCAGTGGATGATGCCCCGAGAACAAGCTACTGGCACAACTATCACAGTCACCATCAGCACCCTGCGCATCACCTCCATCATCTGTATCTGCAGCATCGACAGCACCTGTTGGGTTCTTTCTAGGCACCAGGCACTCCACCAAATGCTTTACAGGTGTTGTCGCATCTAATTCCTCAGCAAGTCTGTGAAGTCAGCAGTAATATTATTCCCATTTTCCTGATGCGGAACTTGAAGCTCAGAGACGTTAAGTAACTCATCGGGTGTCACAAAGCTAGTAAGTGGCAGGGCTTGAACTTGAACCCATGTCTAACTAACTCCAGAGCCTGTGCTTTGAAGCTACCCACTCCCCAGGGGAAGGATGAGACCACGGACTCCCCTGCCACTAAGCTGTCAAGAGGCGCCTTCGCTAAGATTCCAGGAAACTATAGCTGACCGGGACATGTGAGAGTGGCTGGAAGAATTGACCTATCTGCCCCCTAGCTTTGTTGGGGGAACCTCTCAGAGATGGCTCCAGGGTGCTGGAAAATAAGACAGCGCCCACCCCGTGAACATAGCCACAGCGGGAAAGGGCGGGAGGTTGTACGAGATGCTTGCGGGGTGAGCCAGTTCCTTGGGGGTGTAGTGATGGGTCTCTGCAGGTGGAAATATTTGTCTCAGGGTTTTGTATTTTGCGTGGCTGTTGCTGTTGTTCATGGTCACACACAGAGGCTGTGACAGAACCAAGGTCCCAGGCCATCACACATATTCTCTTGTGTGACATATCAAAAAACCAAGGAACATTCGAGGAGGGGGGAAGTGGCACTTCTACCAAGAAATAGATAAGTCAAGTATATGTGCTCCTGTGTTTGTCTCTGGTTAGTATGTCTATTTAATATTTATCTATTGCATACATAGCAGCTTCTGAATTAGAAGTGATTCTTAAAGGACTGTCTGCAAATGAAAAATCCGCAGAAGGGACCAGGTTGGTTAAATACATATACAGAAGGGATGCGCCTGACCGACTTTCCCAGCTTTAGATGAGAGATTGCTCGGGAAGTCAGGAGGAGCTTGTCACTCTTCACACTAATAACTCTGCTCTGTGTCCACGCTGATACATGTTGATGTGTGTGTGTGTGTGTGTGTGTGTGTGTGTAGATATCGATGTTTAATCAACACCTGCACACACATTCCCACCTTGTCACTGCAGGCTATCTCCTTAAGCCCCACAATCCCCCCCCCACTGTTTTTTTTCTCCATTCTTCCATTTCGTTGCTGTGGTTTTGAGGGTGACTAGTAGTGGGGGCCGTGTAGCTGCTGGGGTCCCGCTGCCTGCATGCTCTTCTCCATGGCTCTGTCCCCTTCTTGGCCCTTTCACCCACAGCCCCGAGCCCTGGCCTCTCCTGTCTGGAGATGCACTGCCCTTTTCCCCAGAGCACATGTTCAAACCCACTCAGCCAAAGTCAACCGTGTAAATGGACAAGAGATACATCTCCTAGATTGGCCAGGATTCATATGTGACAAATAGAATAAACAGAGCATCCATCTGCAGAGAGGGAGGGTAATTCCCCAAGGACTCTTGGGTGGAGGGGGGTGGAGGAGACACACGACAGACCAGACATCATCCAGCAGCCATTCCTGAGGCTCAGAAGGCCCCAGGGACTTACATATTTCACACTGTGCTCAGTGCTTTCTTCGTGAGCATCCACCCTGGGTGCCCAGAGCGGAGAGTCTCAAACTTCACCGTGCACGAGACTCTCGTGGGCAGCCTGTTGCAAATGCAGATACCAGGCACCAGCCTGGAGATTCTGGCTGGGCAGGAGTGGGGCCTGGGCTTCTGCATTTGAACAAGCATCTTCTGAGGATTCCATATCAGATGGTCTCCATCTTCACCTTGAGAAACACTGGAATCAGCCTAAAGCCCAGAGGCACGCCTCACAGAGCCTGGGAGGGGACACTGCTTGTAGGAAATGGCTTTTTAAGTTAGACAGCAGGAGGCAAGACCACATCCGCCGGTATCTCCCCAGCTCCCATAGGCAGCCATGTGCCTACCCAAAGAAGCATCAGGGTTTCTCAGAGTACTGACTCCTGGGCCAAGAAGTCCATCACTCCAGTTTCTGAGACAGACAGAAACTATGTCTGACTGAGTCACAGAGAACAGTGGGTAGCATGTGGGGGTCCTGGCCCCCAGCTCAT
The DNA here is from genome assembly GCA_963574885.1 of Lepilemur ruficaudatus. Classification (NCBI taxonomy): domain Eukaryota; kingdom Metazoa; phylum Chordata; class Mammalia; order Primates; family Lepilemuridae; genus Lepilemur; species Lepilemur ruficaudatus. The sequence continues at coordinate 144,792 of CAUYRT010063782.1, read as the reverse complement.
CCCTTCAACAAATATGAATTGAGGACTGGGGCATAAGAAGTGGAAGGATGTGCAATTTCATGATCATGGAATCTCAGTTCTTAATCTGCCAAAGGCAGATTCCTGTAACCCCTCCGCACAATGGAGTTGTTGCAAGAACAAAATAAGAAGAGAACTGTGAAGGTACTTTGCAAAATTAAGATGTGACTATAATACCTGGGGAAGACCAAATATGAGAAGGATTTTAATGAGAGAAGCAAGAACATTTGTGGCTATGAATTTGTGTGGGATGAGTGAGAGGGATTTGTTCAATCAACCACAAACTCTTTGGAGAAGTATCTATTAAGTGCCGGGCAGTGGAAGCGAACAGAAGAATGGAACCCAAACCCCGCCTCCCTGAGGCCCCCTGTCTGGCTAGTGGGCGCGTGCAGCAGGGGGGATGGATGGTGCAGTTTTAGCCAGGGCATTTGGTTGCATGAAATAGAAATAATGAAACTCTCTTGAGAAAAGGACATTTAATCTTGGGAATTCCATGGAATCCAGGTTGAAGCAGAATAAGCAGAATTGCTTTGGAAACCCCAGTATCAGGAGTTTAAAGACCTTTGCCCCCGTGAGCCCAGCTCATGGTGACTCATCTCTCAAATTCTTTAGTCTGTATTTCAAATTAGCAAATAAATTAACGAACAAAACAATGATCCATGGTGATATATGCTAAGAAATAAGCAAATGTTGAATGTTAAATCTAAGGGATGAAAGGAGATCAGATGCAGAGACCAGGCAGAGGCCAGAGAAAAGGCAAAGGAACCAGGGTCGGTAAGAATTAAGTGGCAGGAGAGTAGTGAGCAAAGGGGCGTGGTCCAAGAAGTCAGTGGCCAGATTAGGAAAGGCTGTGGGCTCACCCTTCACTTATTATCTAGAAAGTGCCACGTGATACATATCAGATGGGCCGTTTTCTAAGGACTCTGGTTTCATTCCTCCTGGCTCCTTTGCCAATACAGCTACAGAGTCCATTCCTGAATCGGGGTCTCTGTTTCTCCGTAGACGAGGAGGGTGCTAGAGTAGATGATCCTGTTTGCATTCTAGGACCAAAAAGTATAATTCAATTTCAAGTAGGGCACCCATATATACTGAGTTTCCTGGGACAGTTTCAATTTATGCCACTTGTCTGGGCTCAATTATTCATAGCACCCTCTTTCACTCTTAGAAGTGGCCCAGTTTGGACGTTAAGTTATAAGGTCATTCTATTTATGGGAGAAGGGAGGTGCATGTGGCTGTGCTGTCAGCAATGGGTTAGGCTTTTTGCCTTGATTCTTGTTAGGAATTTCCTTCCTGTGAGCCAGATGGAGGTTGGTTTTGCAGACTTTCCAAAATGCCCAGACAAACTTTGATGGGCACCAAATGCGCATGGCACAGTTTGCTCATCCTACTCAGGAAGATCGGACACTTGGCAAATGAGGGTGGAAGCTGGTGCCTGTGGGCCAATGCCTGAGCCTTGGCTGGGGTTTGGCCGAGTGTGATTTGCCGTCTATGAAGTGGACCTATTGGTTTGGTTTTTAACATCGGATTCTGCGACTGTTTTGCTACTTGAGATCACCTAGGGAGGAGCAGCGGCAGCGGCGGAGGTTAAAGGTAAGAAGGGAGACTTTTTTGGTTTAAATCAAGGGGATCCTCAGAGGGTAATTGATCTCAGACTTTCTGTCTCACATCCAGCTCTTTTGTGTGTGGGTGAACATAAGGAAACACAGCTGAGGAAAGCCCCCTTTTTCATGTTAAGAAAAAAATCTCAAAAAATAAAATTCTTTAAAATCCTGGAAGGCAACCCAGGAGTTTCTAAAGCAAATTTCTAGAAACCTCAGAGGGTGATGAGAAGAGAAGGGGCCCAAGGAATAAATCTTCGCATTCTTTTCTCCTTGTTAGAGTTCTTGTTTGTCTGTTTGTTTTGTTTTGATTTGATTTTAAGATTCTGGAGTGCAGGAATGATCTCACAGAAGAGAAAATGAGTAACACTCGGTCAGTTTGTTTACTGCACAGACAAGCTCACCTGCATTCGTTTATAGAGCGCTTACTGCGGGCAAGGTGGCAAGGATGCAAAGCTGGATAACTTAAACAACCTGATCACCTTCCTTCCCCCACCCTGAAGTTCACAGTGAAGTGCGAGAGAGGCATGTAAACAGATATAAATTACTGTTCCTCCCGAGGAGTGCTAGACCAGAGGTTTGAGCACACATGCATACACACACACACCCTGCTCTTTACATAGAGCTGCTCTTGTTTATATAGGTTTGTTCCCAGAACACCTCCAACCCCATTTTTTTTGTATTTGCATATAAAATGCCTTTTTTTTTCTTTGAGACAAGGTCTCCCTCTGCCACCTAGGGTAGAGTGCAATGGCATCATCATAGCTCACTGCAACCTCAAACTCCTGGGCTCAGCCTCCTAAGTAGCTGGGCCGACAGGCATGCACCGCCACACCCAGCTAATTTTTCTATTTTTAGTAGAGACAGGGTCTTGCTTTTACTCAGCTGGTCTCGAACTCCTGACCTCAAGCGATCCTCCCACCTCGGCCTTCCAGAGTGCTAGGATTACAGGCTTGAGCAACCTCACCTGGCCTAAAATGACTTTTTATATTGAGGTTAAATTCATGTAACATAAACTTAACCACTTCAAAGTGAACAATTCAATGGCACTTAGTACATCTAGGATGTTGTGAAACCACCACCTCTATCTAGTTCTAGAACATTTTCATCACCCCAAAATAAAACTCTGTACCTACTTATATTAAGCATTTACTCCCCATTCTTCTCCTCTTGCAGTCCCTAGCAAACACCAGTCTGCTTTCTGTCTCTATGGATTTACCTATTCTAGATATTTCGTATGAATGGAGTCATACAACCTATGACCTTTTGTGTCCGGCTTCTTTCACTTAACATAATGTTTTCAAGTTTCATCCATGCTGTAGCCTGTATCAGCGCTCCATTCCTTTTCATGGCTGAGTAATATTCCATAGTGTGTACACACCATGATTTGTTTATCCATTATCTGCTGATGGCCATTGGGCTTCTTTCCACCTTCTAACTATTGTGAACAGTGCCGCTATGAACATTCGTGTATAGATTTTTGTTTGGGCACCTGTTTTGGAAAACTCTTTAGGACATAGACATAGGAGTGGATTTGCTGAGTCATACGGCAATTCTACGTTTAGATTTTGAGGAATTGCTAAACTGGTTTCCACAGTGGCTACCCCACGACTTCTTTTCTGAAGACCCACAGAGTTCTGTAATTTTGATGCTCCTCCATGACTTAACTGACAAACTTCAGAAAACTGAATCCTGGTTTACAGATGAACCAAGCAGTTCTCAGTGCCTTGGTTGGTCCAGGTGGTCAGAGCTCCTGCTGATGAAGCTGAGGTCAGAGTTTGATCCCCACACTGACCAGTTAGCTGAGCAGAGCAGACAGAGCGAAGAACTGTGTCTGCTGCCACATGCTCCACCACTGAATCCTGCCCTTTTGCAAAAACTTGTTAGTGGTCCCAGGGCAATGGGGCAACAATGTTTTTATGGTTCCACATTTTATAAAAGGGGGGAAAAATCTATCATCCAAGGTCTACTGAAGGCACAGCAGCACTAGCTTGGAATCAGATGATTACTTACCTCCAGTCCTGTTGTCACCTGATTTCTGTGGGACCCTTGGGTAAATTGCTTAATCCTGCCCGGAGCCTCAGTTTCCTCATCTCTGGAATGGGAATAATAATCCTTACTCCAAAGAGAGAACAATACATACACAAAAGCACTTCGCCTGCATTTTCTGGCTTGGCTGTTACAGGCTTCTAATAAATGCTGTTGGAGCTGAAGGGCAGGCAACTCATCACAAGCAGGAGCACCCCATTGGCTTCTGCAGTGTGCTCTGAGCTGCTCTCCCAAGGTTGACTGAGCTGGAACGGTGGCGTGCTGTTGTCCAGGGGGTTACATTGGCTGTTTTAAATTGTCCTATTTGCATGGAATGAAGCTTGCTATGGTAACAAGGTCTGGTGGCTGGAATCCAGGGCCCCATTTCACTGAGCAAAGCCAGTGCTCTGGGAGAGAAAGAGGAGCTGGAAGGGGCTTATCACATTAAGTTACCTCAGTTCTCCTGTGAAGAGGAAATGGGTAAACTGAGGCAGGAGAAAGGGAGGAAGCCCCATATGCCTTCCGTCTTCTCTCCTAATCTCATCTCCCACCCCACTGGGATTCAGCCCAGCTAAGAAGCTTAGGACGCGGCTAAGGCTGGGTGCCCCTCCACCTGGGGTGTACACACCGGGGCTCCGGCTGTGGGGAGGCCCGGGCGTGAGCGGCCCACGCGGGGAGAGACAGTGCTCCCTCCGGAGGTGGCCAGCGCAGGTCTCGCCGGTGGGTGCGGGTGCAGAGTGAGAGGCTTTAGGGCAGCAGCTCGGCTTCCCGCTGGGCATTTCCTACGCGCAGTTTAAGGAACCGGGAAGCAAGCACTCCACTCCCGAGCTCGCGCCAACTGCCCCCTCCCCAGGAGCTCCACCCCTGCTCTGCTCAGGGGCCCCTCGGCCGGCCGAGCACCCCTCTCTCCCGAGCACCCAGCGCCTCCCCAACCCCAGCGGGGCGCGGGCACTAGTCTGCCGAGCGGGGGCTGCCCCACCGCTCCAGCAAGGGGACAGAGGGCCGGCCTGGGCCCAGGCGTCCCCCACCCCTCGCCAGGGTCGCCACCTCGGCCCCCTCCGGGCCGCCGCCCGCCGCCTCCGCCCCCCGGGGGGTGTGTCCCCGAAGTGGGGGGCGCTGGAGGCCGAGGGTGTCCCCCAGCCCCGGGCGCGGGCCCCCTCCCGAGCGGGCGGCGAATGGTAGGCTCCATTTAAAGAGTGCCTGGCGGCGCGCGGTGTCCTTCTCCGAGCCGCTCTCGGCGCCCGCCCGCCGGGGTCTCGGCGATCGCTGCTCCTCCTCCTCCTCCTTCTCCTCCTCTTTCTCCTCCTCCTCCTCCCCCCGCCGCCTCGCCACCGCCGCGGCTCGGGCTGGAGGCGCCGCTGTCATTCCTGCGCCCGAGGAGCCGGCGCTGCCGGTGCCTGGGGGTCGGGGCGCGGGCGAGCCGGGCCGCGGGGGACCCAACAGGTAGAGCCGGGGGTGCCCGGCCTCGCGCCCCCCGCGCATCATGCAGCTCTTTGTCACCTCTCTCGCCCCCAGGCCAAAATCCTGAGCATGATGGAAGACAATAAGCAGCTCGCGCTCCGCATCGATGGGGCGGTCCAGTCGGCCAGCCAGGAGGTGACCAACCTGCGAGCCGAACTCACGGCCACCAACCGGAGGCTGGCGGAACTGAGCGGCGGCGGCGGCCCCGGCCCGGGCCCGGGAGCCGCGACCAGCGCCTCGGCGGCGGCGGCGGACTCGGCGGCGGCGAACATGGAGAACCACCAGCTCGGCGCGCAAGGTAGGGATCGCCCCGCGCCCAGGGCGGAGGGGAGGCGCCGGCACGCCCGGCCCCCACGCCCGGGAGGAATCGCTCCGCATCGTGGCTCGTAACCCTTTCAGCCCGCGGTGGCCACCGCCGCTCCCCGGCTGGGAGTTGCAGGCTGCTGTCATTAAGGAAAACCCGGGCGCAGTGTGCACGGGGTCACACGGTCACACTGGCCGCGGCCGGCGGGTCCCTTCCGGCAGCAGAAAGTGCCCTTTCGATGGCACGCAGCCCCCAGCTCCGTGGCAAACTTTTCATGCCTGGGCCTTTGCCCTCACCCCCGGCAGGGATGAATGCCACAGTTCCCCCCAGCTCCGAAGGCTCCTTCCTTTAGAACGACTCTTTCCCAGAGAGAGCTCCGGGACGGTGGCCGGGGTAGAGGATGGAACCGGCGCGCTTTCTCCCCGAGCCAAATCCCTTAGCTCGGCTCGGTTGCATCTGGACTGTGTTTTCTCCCCTTTTGAGATCGCGCAGGCAGTGGAATACAGGGATGCAACAGTATGTGCTCTGTTCAGCAGGGAGTTTAAATTTCCAGCAAATATAAACACCAAGAACACTTTCCAGGGGACATTGTGGACTTCAAAAGTGGAGCGGTGGGCTCCTGGCGAGAAGAAGGCTGAGGTGGTGGGTCGCAGGGAGCCCCTGTCTGAAGGGACGCTTTGCAATTTAGAGGAGGAAGGAGAAAAAGACAGTTGGTCTGTGCTGACATTGACAGCGATTTAGCTCTGAACCCCCTGCGAGCACTAAAGGTGGCTGAGGTATCCCTAAAATGCACTGTTTTGGTTTGTGTGAATTAGAAAGTAAAAGAGCAAGCAGGCTTTTCGGGTATTTTTTCCTTTTTGCCTAATTGCCCTTTAAGAAACACTGGTTATTAAAATCATTTGAATTGTAAACTAAACTGCTGAAATCCAGAACAGGATAGAAAAAAAATCTCCAGTCTAGGAGAGCCACTTGTGTAAATATGTCACTTGATAAATACGAGGTACCAATTGCTGAGTGGCTCAAAATGATTTTCTGTTTTTTTGTCATTTCAAGAGCTTCTCGTAAGTGTTGAGAGAGTCTGTTTTCATAGGAGTGCCTTCTCTCCAGCAGTCCCCGCGTCTGCCCTGCCTTCCTTGGGAAGGTGTGCTTTCTTGATGTGAGATGTGAAGCCCGAACATTGGCAGTTTTGTGTCGAATTCCAACTCAGATCATAACTTGGTACTTGAGGGGCCTGTCAGAGTCTTAGGAACTGGGGGAGTACTTTGGTAAGGAGGTAGCCATGACGTAATGGTGGGAAGGTGTTGTGGTCCTGGTGCAGGCTGCGCAGTACTCAAGCTTGACATCTGGTTATTCTTGTCACTTATCCCTTGCTATGTCACTGTGTGTGAAAAAAAACATTCTCCACTGGAACCTGGGGTGGGGGAGAAAAAAGGGAAAGGCAGGTTGCAAGGTAACGCTTTACTTTGTATAGACAGGAACTCTTTTAACAGTAAAGAAATAGCTAAGAACTGGCATTTTGCTAAGACTCAGAAGCCACAGTAAGGGACACTGAAGAATGCCCATCTATTTCCTACCGTCTGCCCTTTTCTCAGCCAAAGAAAAGTTAAGCGGCTTTTTATCTGAGTCCTAGGTCTAGCTGCAGACCAGGCATGCTAAGGGAGTCAGTTCAGCGATGTTGTACACAGACTCACCTTGGAAATGGAGATACTAGTTGATGGTTAAATTGTTGCTGGGCAGCAGCCGGGGGTGGGGGGCTGTTTCCTTTTTCTTTTTTCCAACAAACATGCACAGGGCTTCGGAAACGGAGATGGCTTTTGGATCTCTTGATGTCCTTAAAAACACACACAACCTGCAGCTCCCTCGTGCTCTTAGGAGCGTGCCTGTCCATCTCAGCGGCTGTCCGTGGGTGGTAGGATAAAGGATGCTCTTGATTCTTCCCCTTCATACCATTGGTATTTCCCAAAACCTCTACTAGGGGCACTTAGTGATTTTATAATCAGAAAGTAAAATGTTAAAGGTTTGAGCTCCACTTGTTTATTGGCCACATACCCGTCGAAATTGATGAGAATTTAAACTGATGTGATGGTTGAAAGAAAACAAGCCCCCCGTATAAAGCCAGTGGGGCATTGTTGACTTATCTATGGCAACAGTACCTCTATCCTGGACTTTTAATGTCCTTTTAATAACGTACTTTTTACATTATTTAGGGTCTGTGAGGTTTTTGGTTTATTTGGTTTTTTCCCCCCTTTTTTGTGGCTGTGCCAGCATTTTGCCTTCTGCAGAGGTGGTGGTCTGGTAGTTTCTTTTGCTATTGCTTTCATTTTCTGAGAGGGAAACACTGAGTTCTCACAAGTTAATTTTAAAGTGTGGTTGATTGGTTTCCTCGTGCTTCTTCATAACCACCTCCAGGGAAGCTCACAGAGGCGCCACTCCTCCTGGAAGTTTCTGAGTGTTCTTCCAAACTAGTCCTGTGTTTTCATTCTGTCTGTGTTGGTGCTTATTTTCAATGGGCCCAGACCCTGAGAGTTTTCAGCGCGATTGAGTTATCACTCAGATCAAGCTTTGAATGAAATGAGTATCTTACAAAATGTAACCCGCAGAAGTCATCTTTTAACTAAAGGGCATTATGCACATATTAAATGCATTCTCATATACCTTTAATAATATTGGCACAAATGGTTGTGGGGAAGTGTCACCTTTTGCTCCCTCCGCCAAGAGATTGTTAGCTCCAATTTCACATATTTTTGTTTAAAATTTTTTTAGAAAAATTTAAGTAAGCAAGCTCATCAATCCATCATTGGATCTTTCACTGCAGGGATGACAACTGGCAGTAGGTAGGTTGGTACCACCTTTTGATGAAGAAAACTTGGGTTTTCCTAGAGAGTTAATGCAGTGTGTCATTTAAACAAAATATTAACTTGGTTAGTACCCTGCAAGCTGGCATGGTTGCTATGTAACAGAATCTAGAAAGTGAACTGAAAATCTGGGCTTTCGGCGCTTCGCAGGATCTTCTTTCAGAATCTGTGTTGAAGGAACACTTGGCAGCAAGCCCATCTTGTCTCTCCGTGCTGCAAGTGAGTTGGATAATCCCTAATGAGGATGCTGGCATACAGTGCAGAGGGCATCCGCGTAGGGTGGCACATTTCACAGCTCCGGAGGCTGCCTCTTGGGTTGCTGGGGTCACAGCAGCCTTTGACAGGTGGACAGGAGGAGGCTTGGAAAGAACAGGGCCAAGGATTTGTTCCAATTCGTCTTGTTGTTGGTAGCCAGAGAAGGGATTTGTTTAAAGTAACATTTCTAAGCTGTTTTCCTCAGCGTAACATCTCTGGGAAAATGTGTTTAAAATGCTCACTGTTCTTTGAGGGGAAAATATAGCAGTTTGTTTCTCTGAAAATGTTTTATCTGATGAATGACTAATATTAGATTCAATTGCTTGCGTTGCTATGCATTAGGATAAAACAATTAAGCATCATTGTACCCGATTCCAATAGGTGTTAACTGTATATAACATGAAAGAAATACTCATGCCCAGTGGGATGTGTGCCTACTGCCTTTAGTTTGTTGTTGTTTGTTAAAGGAAATAATTATATTTCTACCCCTATGCACATGAAAGTGTTAATAGCGTCTTCTGTTGGTGTTGAGGGCTTCCTGCCCACTGCATTGGTTAGAATGGGGTGGGGGAAAGGGTCGTCTTCCTACACCTTCATGCATTTCCATAAATACATGCAAATTGTATTTTTCTCCCCAGGCATTAAAATAGGCTGTTACTTAAGGTCTGACAGCTCTTATCTACCATTCGACAACAGTAGAAACTCTTTGGTGAGGTATAAATTTCCTTTGGAGTGAATTGAATGTGTGAGTAGTCTGCCGAGACGCTAGACACTGTTGCTTTGCGAAATAAGTTCTGTCTTTTGGCATCCCCTTCCCAATTCATTCTGCCTCTGCTCTTGTTTTCCTGAGTAGACTTTTATCTTTTTTGAGAAAGAGAATTTTCAAATGGCAGAGAGGGTGGAACAAAATGTAGTGTAATCCCTGGAGTCCTCTGTTAGTCTGCTGCTAAGTTATAGAACTCATCAAGTAGCCTGTGCCTTGGTTTTCCAGCCGTATCAGTGGGCTGAAATAGTGAGTCTTTTCCTAATCTGGTAGGCTGTCATGAGATGGGGCTTCAGATATCTTCCTGAAAATTATCATGCATGGTCACCAAGAGATTACTTACACATCAGTACAGTATGGTTGAAGTTACTTACTGATCGGCGATTATTTACTATGTTTCTATTGTCTTTGGAAAGTGCCTTCAAAGGACCCCATAAATCAAGTTTCTGGTTCTGATTAATTTTATGCTTCCAGTGTTTGTTGCCTGATTTTCTGTGGTTTCCCAAAACTTCTTTGATGTACCCCAGAAGTCTTAGCCGATCTGATTTTTATAATAGGAGCCTCGTCATGTATGTTCCCAGATAAGACAAAGTGTCTCCATTCCTTTACCCCTTGCTCCCTAAGACTGTTGGCACTTTTTAGGAATCCTGTAGGGTTATAATTTGTGACTTCCTGGCTGCCAGTGAGTTTGTAGCAGATGGGCTTGGCAGGTGGCAAGAGCTCACTGGAACTCTGCCTGCTCACCGTGCAAGTTGTATGCGGCCCAGGTCAAGCTTGGGGTTTTGACCACATTCACTGCATATTTTACTTCTATATGTATGTACCCGTATATTCATTCCTGGGTTTTACAGCTAAGGAGAGTGAAATCCACATGAATTCCTCTGTTCTTTTCAGACCTTTCCCAGGACTGGTATGCATGAACATTCCTCTTTGGCTTCTCACCCCCTGCCATACGTCAGGCAAGAATGGAATTCATTCTGCCTGCTGAGCCCAGGGAATGGGTTTTTAAGTGATCTTGCAAATGGAAATTGGTTCTTCCTATTTGGGTTGGATATTAGGGAGAGTAACACATGAGATAACAGAGGTGTCACCACCAGCAGCCATCACGGTGTCTTGGTGCTCTGAAATGCAGGAAAGTGAGTTCAGGCAGAATCACTTAGGAAAAGAATCACAACTTTCCTGAAGCCAACAGAGTGGCCATCCACTGGGGCAGATCATACCTGACAATTCTGTGCAGCTAAGAGTCTGCTGGCCCCTGCTGCCATCTTCCAGCCCCCTGCCAGGCCCATCTCCACTGTGGAGGAGCTGGAAGAAGACCAGGGAAAGGAATGCGTTCTTCCACCCCATGTAGTTGGACAAGACCGGAACATTCTTGCTTGTTTGATGCAACCTCAGATCTAAGTGGGGGAGACCAGGTTGTGCTCTGTGGGCATGCCTGCTTCCCCCTTAGAATCCTAAGCTGCTAGAAACATGAAAGATGCTGAGCATAGTTTTAATGAGTTTGGCAAGAACAACTGTTTAAGCAGGTGGCTTCTGTGTGGTGGGAAATCATAGATTCTAAATTTATTCTGGTGTCTTTGTTGACTGGGCCATGTGAGACCTTTGGGTCAGGCTTCTGAAAGTCCCCTGCCCTCTTCACCCTCTGATGAAGTGAGATCTTAGCACGGGTGCTCGGATGGAGCTTTCAATAGGCAGTTCTGCAAGCAAAGAACTCCAAAGCCTCTGCTCCCTGCTGCAGTGTGCAGTCAGGCTGGAGGAGGGAAAGAAGTTGGGGAGCCCAGGTCTCCCCCTCTCTCTCCTCTGCCACCAGAGCAAGAGCTGCAGCACCTTTGTGAGGATGCAGAAGCCTTCCATTCCCAGCGTTGTCTCAGCTCTACAGATTGAACTAATAAGAATCCGTAAGAGCAGAGCACCCTTTTAAAGGAGGTGGCCCAGAGCTAATAGTCTCCACCCACCTTTGGGCACTGCGTTATGGTTCTCAGAGCTTACTTCTGGGGTACGCCACAACATGCTGGGTATTCTGGGACCTTGACACATGTAGTTTCTTCTTTTTGCTTGAGGTGAATAGTTTAATGCAGCAGTAACGAGAACTAGTTTCAATGCTTTTGTCAAACTTTTTAATAAATAATAATAAGTACTTAAAACATACCAAGTATTGTGGTAAGTACCTAACATACGTTATTGAATCCTGAACCCAACTATTATATCCTTTTTTCAGAAGAGAAAACTAATTCTCAGAGAGGCTGAGTCACTTGTCTACATTGAAATAGTAAGGATGGTGATGATAATAGCAAACTTTGACATAGTGTTTACTCTGAGCCCGCTACTGTTCTAAGTGCTTTTCTGTATTAATACATTTCATCAATGCATTTAATCCTCATAATGACTTCTTAGGCTGGTACCATTCTTGTGGCCATTTTACACATGAGAAAACGGAGGCACAGAGATGATACCTTACTTGCCAAAAGGCACACAGCCATGAAGTGACCACGCTCTGGCTCTTACTCATTCCACTTCAGTGCCCATAGTCACTCAACTGCCACATGACTGAGCCAGGAATTCAGACCCACCAGGCCCCTCTGCTATTTAAACCTGTGCGTGCTTCGCTGTCTCGTCTCCTAAGTCAGAAGCACCTTTTGCTCTGTTCCATGGGAAGGTTGAGGGAGCTGTAGGCTTGTCTATAATCCTGATTAATGTTTTCCTGGACTGGTGGTAGTTTCTGGGTTCTTATGGTAAAATCTGAGGATTAGGAGTTGGGGGAGCAGCCATCCCTCTCACTTAGGCACGAGCTTAACTGACAAGGAGGGGACAGAATCCTGCTTGCAAGATTGGCAACCCACGGGCCACTTGTCACCAATGAAAAGGATTTTGATTGTAGACTTTGACTTCTGATTTCTTGGACTTCATGTGCTTTCTTTCTCTTGGGGAGGATGGTTTCAGGTAAAGCTAGAATCTCACAGCCCCGTCTTCTCCATCCAACCCATGTCCTCCCCTCTCCCTGGGTTCTCTCTCTCTGTGGCCCCAGTAGCTCCAGTGGCCCAAGACCATGCCCAACAGAGGACGTGCTAACCTCATACAGAAACTTCATGAGTAGAGTTTCTCAACCTCACTACTATTGACATTTGGGGCAGGGTAAATCTTTGTCCTGTGTGTTGTAGAATGTTTAGCAGCATTCCTAGCCTCTACCCACTAGATGATGGTAGAACCCTCCACAGCCCAGTTGTGACAATCAAAAGTGTCTCCAGAAGTTGCCAAATGTCCCCTTGAGGCCAAAATTGTCCCTGGTTGTGAACTGCTTTTTATGCCATGGCATTAAGGAAGACCTTAGTTGTGAGTCCTTCTTTCTAGAATGATAGCTCCATGAGGCCAGGCAGGTTTATCTGTTTCTGCCTGCATCCCTAGTACCTAGAATAGGGCCTGGCCCATACTAAGAGCTCAGTAAATACTTGTAGGATGGATGGATACTAAATTATGGGGTGTGTGGAATTTGGTCTACTTATCATGTTATACTTGGTGTCACAGGATCATTGATTTAATGATAGATGATTTTAATTGAGTGTTTACATACCGCATATCAAGCACTGTTCCAAATCCTTTACCTGTAATGTCTCAATTAATTCTTTAAACCACCTTATGAGGTAAGTATTGTGTTGGTAATTTTACAGATGAGAAAATTGAGGAACAGCAAGTTTACATGACTTGGCTACTCAGGGCCACCAAGCTAGTAAGTGGCAGAGCCAGGATACGAACGCAGGCAAATGTGACTCCAGAGACTGCCTGCTGTCTCCACCAGCATGCTCTAGAGCTTGGCATCGCTTTTCCCATTACTGCCCAAGAAACCGTTATTGTTCCGATGCTGCTGTCGTGGCCATTATAATTAAGATCTGCATGTCGGACACTAGGTCATTCGTCATCGATCCTCAGAGCTCTGCTATACAAAATATGCTCTGTCACTGTTGGAGGCTCTGTAGCCAGGAGGGACTTGTGTCTGGCCAGAGGAAAGAGGGCAACTTAGTGCTGAGCCGTGTTCACAGGTGAGAACGAGACTCTCCCTCTCTGTGTTTTGCTGCTGGGCTTCAGCTAAAAAGAGTCACAGAGAGACCTTCTTTCCTTTCCAGGAAAGGGAACAGTGGACCCCAGAGCTTCTTAGTGGGGGGTTGACTCATTAGAAAAAGAGATGTTCCAGGATCAGAACTGAGAAGCCGGAGAGACTTCTGTGATCATCCAAGAGCCAGCATCGGATGAGGCATTTTCTCAACTCTCCTTCACATCGTAGAGAGTTAGGTACTGTTAGCACCTCCATTCTACAGATGAAGAAATTGAGGCTTAGAAAGCTTAAGTCATTTTCCTAAGCTCTAGAAAGTGGTCAACTGGTGGACAGAAGAACAGGGAATTAGAACATAGGTTCGGCTGACCCTGGAGCCCGCCCACTTCACTACGACAAGAATATCCAGATGTCACAGCCAGGCAGCCCAAAGACGTGCCCATAGGATGGTTTTGCCTTTTTGCTTAAAATGCCTTCTCTTCCTCTTCTTTTCTTCCTTTCTTCTCTCTGTCTCCATCTATCTGGAGAGATTGGGCACATAGGTACAGAGACCACAGATTTAATAAGATAAGGACTGAGTTATCTGGGAGCTCAAAGCCCAGTAGGTGTGACTGACATGGAAACATAATTACATTTTGTAATAAAGGTCTAGACGGGTGTAATGGGAAAATAGACAACGAAGGGACAAATACAAGAATCTGCACGGATGGGCATGACAGTGGTGATATGTAATAAAAGCATGCTGGAAAATACCTTAATTTAACTAAAGGTTAAAACTGGCCACGGTAGCTTATTAAAAAGTACAACTTTTTGGATAGTTTGCGATTGGAACACTGCAGAGAACAGCTGCCAGCTGGGACCTTCTCCCCCAGAGACAGAGCATGTCTTAAGGAGAAGGAGGGTGTGGATACTACAGGGTCTAGATCTTGAATAATAACTTTTCTCCCTCTGTCTTCAAAGAGAATATGAAAGGATGTGAATTTCAGGGCAGGCATACCTGCATCTTTTGAAATAAGCTCACCCCTTGTATCATCTTCCCAGCCGAGTCCAGGGCTTCTTGTCAGCTGCAGTGAATGAGTTCATTCATTTTCTTTGACTAAATTGAACTTTTTTAAAACATTATACATGGTATATTTGCTTTAATTCAGTAAGTGCAACTTGGAACACAGTGGGACTTATGCCATCTTTTTTTCCTCCCTCCTTCTTGTCATTTGAAATTGGCAAGAATGTGCTGCTCACCATTTCTTGATGGTGGCAAAGTTTGAGATTAAGAAATTTGATACTGACCCTGGGGAGTGCAGCTGTGGGCCCACAGACCATGATGAATGAAGCCTGGGGAGAAATGACCTGGCATCACATGTGTATTGATTGTCTCAATTAACATGTTCATTGAGTGGATTGCTTCTCCCGTTCCTACAAGGTTTACTGTGTGAAGCAAGAATGAACGGGACTGTTCAGCAAGCACATCTTTAGATTTGGGAGTTAAAAGAAAAGTAAGGCCTGGCTGCCATTTTGTGAGGACTGTCAGTCAGCGTGTTAGCGGGAAAACAGGCTCAGATGTCCTGTTGGAAACTTTACATGGTACCAGGCAGCCCTGCGGGAAGAGGGAGGCATGTTTATGTCTTACAGAAGTCCTTTGGAGAAGGCTCATGATTCTGTGGTCAGCTTCCACAGTGTGGGTCATTCTCATCAGCAACTGAAAAACAAAACAAAAAAACTCGGCTGGTCAACACATGGATTGGTTCTACCATGGGTCAGCTCAAAACCACTCCCAACCTTTCAGTGTTGTCATGTCGCCTCTGTGGCGAATGCTTGCTGTAGCACCCTCAGTTCGCAGAGCCAGTGCCTGGCCCCCTTGGTGCAGGATTCTGCTGCATTTATCCACTCTTCTGTCCTTGGCACTCAGGAGGGCTCCAGGGAAGTGCTCTAGTCGTTTCTCCAAGCCAGCTCTTCGCACTGTGCAAAGACTTTCATGGGCATTGGCCCCATGGCCCCTACCAACCACCCATGTGACTGAATTGAGGTGGACACAGCCATCTGTTTCTCAACTAAGAAAACTGAGGCCCAGCGATTTAAGCTGATTTATCCAAGATTGTTGAGCTGGTTATTGAACCAAATTCTCCCCCTTCCTTCCACTGTAAGATCAGGCTTAGCCTCACAGTGAAGGAAGAGGACTGCCCCATAGCTCATGGCTGGGTGAGATCCGACCTTGCCTTGACCACTCCCTCCTGGGCATGGGCCACCCTGTCTTGTACGGCCTGGGTGGAGACCCCATCGTCTCAAGACCCTGTCCTCATATGCTAAGCCTCCGTGTCCAGCAAGAGGCCCATGGTGAAGGCAGAGTCTACGCTTGCAGATTGAATCCCATTTTCACACTAGATTCCTTTGCTATTTCACGGGGGTATGCAGTCATTTGGCTTCTCTTTCCATGACTTTCTTAATGCCTGAGCTTAGAGTTTCTCCTCTTCTAGCTTCCCTGGCAAGCAGTTGGGGATCTGTAAACAAGGTCAGGGCTGCACTGAGAACTTCCTGTTCGTGTCAGTGACCCTAGATCTGGGACTGACTCCCTTGTAGAGAATTTTTGCACTGCATACCACCATAATTTAGGATTTCTGAATATGGGAAGCACACCTGTGTGGAGACCTGTGGATATGTATATTCTCTGAGTATTGGGGGCAGAATTTGGCTATCACAATAAATCTGCCTAATTTTTCTCTTTTCACTATCCCTTCAGGGAGATCCCATTAGACCTTTAAAATCTCTCTTATTAGGGTCTTTGGGTTAAATATGCAACCAAAACATGTTGGTTTGAATTCTCCACCTCACCTATTGATTGTTTAGATGCATGTTCTCACTTCTGCTGTGGCTGTGACTGCCTGGACAGTAGGTGGACCTCCTGTGGCTCCAGATTTGTGCCCAGACCTTGGACTTAGGTCAATGGAATTTCACCCACAGATCAAAGGCCAAGAGTGTGGCAGGCAACTCAGGGAGATGAGAATGGGACATTTTGCTGTGCAACTTAGAGGAATGGTAGGGGGTAGCAACCCAGTGGTCTCTGCAGTGCAGCTGGTGAACAGCCATGATCAACTGGCTCCAAAGCAGCCAACACAATGGCTGGGAGTCTGATCTCTGTTTTAGTTCCAGTGCAAGAAAGAACATTCGCTTCTGGGCTTTTTCAACCTCTGATGGCAAAATAGAAATAATAGACATTAGAACTTCATTTGGAGATCTATTTATAATGGGTTTTAGAAAAACAGAAAGTATTTTTAAGGATCAAAATGTTTTAGTGCTTTTGAGTTTTAGATTTGTATTAACATCAAATGTTTAAGGCTGTCCCACTGCTAATGAATACTATAGTTACACGTGTAGATGAACGTGCTTCTTGATTCGGTTTGGAGTTCACTCCAGTGTTTCCTCTTTCTGGCTTAAATGCTGGAGCTAGTGTAGGAGTTGGCAAAGTTTTTAAAGAAAGGGCCAAATAATAAATATTTTAGGCTTTGGGGCCATAGGGTATCTGTTGCAGCTCCTCCAATCTGCAGTTGTAATGCAAAAGCAGCCATAGACAATAGGTAAATGAATGGGCATGGTTGTGTTCCAATAAAACTTTATTTACAAAAACAGGTGGCCCTGGGGCTATTATTTGCCAACCCCTGAACTTGCAATTTTCTTTCATTTTCCTTCCGACCCAGCTTGGCATACAGGAGGAGCTTAATAAATGGTGATTGAATGAGTATGCTAATGAATTAAATGTGAGCAATGAAACTACTGAACAAACGAGGAGCTAATTACTAGGGGTGTAGTGGCTAAAGAACAAGAGAAAGACACATTTGTTGGCAATTCAGTGGTTTGAGGTGAAGTCACTTGAGTTCAGTCTTCATCACTGACTTCCAAAGAATTGAGACAGGACAAAGAGTCATCAGTGCTGGTGAGATACAGGGCGAGGCGCTTCGCATCTGCTCCTCAGTTTCCTTGTTATGAATCAAGGTGGTCACTTCTGTCTTCAAGGTAATGTAGCAGATATATGTGGGTTTCAGGGAGTGAGAGAGACTCTATTCAGATCCATCCTGGTGATACAACTTAGGGGTTGTGGGACCTTCCAGGTCTCAGTTTCCTTGTCTGTACCACGAGGCTAATGACACCTCCATCACTGGGTAATTGGGATGGTTTCATGCAGGATTTTTCAACCTTTGCGCTGTTGACAGTCTGGGACAGATAATTCTCTGTTGTAGGAAGCTGTCCTGTGTGTCGTAGGACATATAGCAGCACCCGTGGTCTCTATCCACTAGATGCCAATAGCACCCCCATAATGTGACAACCAGAAGTGCCCTTGGGAACAAAAGCACCCTGATTGGGAAGTACTGGCTTAATGGAATAACACACTGTATACCTGGCGAAACATTTTGCAGACTTTGGAATTCATTAGATAGAGCCCTTTGTTATTAGTAGTGCATTGCATTGTTGAACTATGAATTTTCTTCCCTTTGAATGAAAACCACTTTATTTCCCCAGGCGATTTCCCCAGGCAATGTCTGTATCTCAAAGTCAAGAGTGGGCCTTTTTGTTCCAGAACCCAGGTTTTTCTCCTGACATTAGTGTTGCTTAGAGGCCTTGCCCCTAGGAGGAACCGAACTTCCCAAGGTGTCCAGTTGAGTGTGTGTCCCAGGCCTTGTAACATACGTGTACCCTAGACTTGTATTTGAGGTTTTGGTCAGAATCATAAATGATTCGTATCAGAAATCATCCAGATGTCTTCAGCATGAATCAACAGGGAAGGTTAAAGACTAAAAAAGTCAACTAAAGGCTGGCAGGCTGAGGCAGTAGGTTGTACTCGGGGGAAACAGATGACGTTCTGCAAACTCCCACCACCAACACGATCACTTCACTAGTGAGCATGCGTACACTCAACATTAGCCAGGGGCCGGTTTTCAATGTTTTAAACTTTAACCAAGATGGCTATTCCATACCATCAGTTTACATCTGGATTGAATATTTCTGCCATCCATATTCCCACCGGAACAGTGATTCCCAGTTTTTAATGAAGGGGAGAGAGAGAGAGAGAGAGAGAGAGAGAGAGAGAGTGGATTGTGGCTCCTACATGTTAGTAGTGGTATTTTCTCTGTCTGTTTGAGAAAATACGTAAATGCAAAAGATTGCAATGAATTCAGTAGCGTTGTCAAATGGATGCTCTTTCTGCATATATTCGAAAAATAATGGTACATACATGTAAGAAAAATGATTCATTCTGTCCACAGGCAGCATGTTAGAGATGTGTGGATTTTGGACTTCTTGTCACTCTCTCAGGCCATCCAGAGTCTCTTTGGCCCACGGATTGGGAGTTGCTGCTAGTGCATGGACACGTGTGTTCAGCCCCATTCAGTGCGGTGCTCAATAACACCAGATGCAGTTAGGTGCTTGCTAGGTGCCCTGGAAAACTATGGCTACTGCCCTGGGACTTTGAGTTTTCCGATTTTAACCGATTCCCCTGTTCCTCATACTCAACTCTGCCTCTCTGTGCCACATCAGATTAATCTGTAACTCAGGTTACAGATGACTTTAAGAAAACTCTGCAAAAATGTCTGCAGAATGCCTTGCTGGCATGAATACCAGAAAATACCAGTTATAGTCAGAATAACATAACTGGCCCCAAACTAGATTTCAGGCAGTGTGATACAGTTGGCCAACTGCCATCACTAACTAGTGTCGTCCTGCCCCATCTCCAGCTATGTCCTAAAACCCCTCAAGCATGTGATCCATCATATCATTTTCTCATTTATGCCAGTGCTGGATAGTGGCCTAATCTCTCCAGCAGCATTCAGATTTATTAGAGAAGATGGCATTTACAAAACCATTTCACGATTCCACTGCAAACACGCTAAGCTGTCTTACAATAAGCCATTTTTCTTATAATAAACCTTCCTTTTAACAATGGTTTATTACCTGCAATTAAAATCACCTGGAAGAGCCCAGAAAATGGTTTTTATTTCTCTTCTTTTGTGTTTGGCTGATCTTTGGCTGGAGGGCTACTCAGGACTTGGGAGTGAACATTAGAGAGAGGCAGGTTTCCACTTACAGGAGGCAAACCTTGCTAAGGTTGAGAGCTGTCCAGCAGGACAGGGTCAGCATGAGCTGGACCCAGCCTGGGCGACCATCTGCCAGGCATGTTGGCAAAGCAGCTTCTGCACTGGGCTTAGATGTTTGGGAGGAAAACACATTTGCAAAACCAAATGTGATCTGGTCGGGAGGAATCATGCCTTCATTGTGTTTTGCATTCAAGATTGGCCATCAAAGAAAATGAAAAGTTTAGCAGCCACAGGATGTCATCATTTGGGTGCAAACCGGAGAAATGTTGAGAGACAGTAATTGCCAGGAAAGGGCCTCACTGGCTTTTGCTCTAATGATTTGTTTGAACAAACTAAGATGCTGACACAGGGAAGTTCAACATTTATAGCATAGGATAGAAATTTCTGAGTCCTCTGCTGGGTACATAGCCTGTCTCTTAACACTTCTTAGGTGGGTGAGGCGGGCAAGTTGCCTCAGTTTCCTCAATCCTGTGGTCTTTACCTCCTAGGGCTGTTGTAGGATCAATCTAGAGTGTGTGCGATGTGCAGAGAACAGTACCTGGCATTTGCCATAAATGTTGTTAATAAATGTTCCTAAGTGTCCAGCATCCTCACAGGCACTGAGGAAGGAGACTGAGTTTCTTTCTTTTATTTGTTCAATCAACATTCACGAAGCAGATCTGATCGACAGAGCACTGTGACGGGCGCTAGGGATACCCTCTTCTGCTGGAAGCCAGAGGAGGGAAGAGCAGCAGGGGGAGCCCCGTGGGGGTCCAGGGACCTGGATTTTAGTCCCGACTCTACAACAGAGCAACCAAAAACAGAGCTTCCACAGTGGCTCATGATGCCAACCGAATGCCCAAGGTATGGCACGTAGCATTCTCCCCACCCCACGGCTTTGGAGAGGAAAGTGGGCAGCAGCTTAGGAGCTGGGACACCAGGTCAGTCAAAATGAGCACTTTGGGTAGGACCCCTCTGAAGTCTCTCCCATTTCTGACCATTCACGTTATCACCCAATCAGTTCCCCCTTAAAGAATTTCCTGAAGTAGACAGGTAGCTCTCTTTGGGGAGCATTGTCTTACCTGGCCAAGGCGGAGTTGGCGTAAGCCTGGGAACTCTGCCAGAGACATACGCAGGAGAGGGACTTGGAAACTGAGGTGGAGGAAAGATGGTTGCACCAGGGAAAGTGCTTGTGGGGGCTATGGAGTCACACAGTGTCTATACCAGACAGGAAGGGACCCTGCAGACGGTCTCATCCAGTCTTTACTTTGCAGTTGGAGAAACTAAGGTCAGAAAGCAAAAGCGCCCCGACTGAGGCTGCACAGCACTTTGTAGCAGAGCCCGGGGCTAGAACGGCGACCTCTGGCCTCCTGGTCCAGTTCACGCCTCCTGACGCCCAGGCTTCCCCGTGCAGTGTCCCCGCTGATGCACAGATCTGTGCGGAACCTTTATGTGTCATAAACACATCCTTTCTGTGCCCTCAAGGAACTTGCGTTCTGAAACAGGCAAGCTGGAAATAGAGGAGCCCTCCGGTGTGGGTTTATGGTTTGGTCTGGCTTTCTAGGGAGCAAAGAAGAGGGCGATTTAGGGGGAAAAAAAGAAAAAAGCACAAGCCAGATGCCCAAATTAAAACACTAAATTTTCTTGGAGTTTATGTGCTCTGAGCAATGTAAATAAAGGTGAAGGCTGGGCCTCTCCGCCCATAAATCAGCCTCAGCAAAGGCTCACTCCCCGGCTTGTTTAGGCATCTCAGCCCATCACCCATACCGCATGGCATTTCTGAGATACAAGAGGGAGGGTTCCATTTGTCATCCTGATTGTCCTCCCTGGGGTTTCTTGGAGCTGCGATCTCAGGGTTGCCTTTTGCATGAAATATGAAGCTCAGAGATGGAACCAGGGCATTTCAATGCGGGCAGGATACACCGGGGAAGGCTGGTGTTCTGCCCTCGTGGACTCATTTGCATTTACTCTTCTCCCGACCATTTGTAATACAGTGGTGGGTGTCCATCAAATTGCTATTAACTCTTCAGCCAGCTCCTAAAGGGCTGTCTGTGCTGCCCCGTACAAGTTCAGGGAATAACACGGGCCATACCTTTGGTCATTCAGAGGGTGTCATGAGCCAATTCCCTCTTTGTTTCTATCTAGTCTCTCAAGCGTCCTCCAAGACGACAACTTGGTTGTGTGACTTCACTGCTGACTGGACTCAGATACCCGGGTTTATCCACCAACTTCACCACCTCCTAGCAGGCCATCTTGTTGGGTACCATAAGAGATGTCTTCTTGTCTGTGTCATGAGGCTGTTGTATAATACAGGGCATACCTTGGAGATACTGTGTGCTCTGTTCCAGCCCATTGCAATAAAGCAAGTATCACGATAAAGTGAGTCACACAAAGTTTTAGTTCTCCAGTGCATGTAAAAGTTAGATTTATACTACAGTGTAGTCTGTTAAGTGTGCAGTAGCATCATGTCTAAAAAAAAGTACATATCTTGATTAAAAAATACTTTATTGCTAAAATAATGCTGACACAGAGACACGAAGTGAGCGCATGATATTGGGAAAATGGCACCAATAGACTTGCTAGATGCAGGTTCCCACAAACCTTCAATTTATAAGAAACTCAATATCTGCAAAGTGCAATAAAATGAGGTATGCCTGTAGTTCATACCTTATAGGGTTTTTATAAAGATTAATTGAGTTAATATGCGTGAATCTCTGTGCTAAGTGCACAGCACATGTGTGCTAAGGATTCAGTAAATACCAGCTGTGAATGTTGAGCTACGGCCCAAAGCATCCCACGGAAGACCTCCAGTGCAGAAGAGTGACTTCTCTTGGGAGTGACAGCAGAACCATTTGAGAAGGAGCTAGTTCAAGTTGGAATCTTAGTTTTTCAAATAAAAACCCCAGAGTGTGTGAAGGCTTAATGTCCTCATTTGTTTTGTGGTTTGATCTATGGGGTTTCCCATTTGGCAGTGGCAGAAGGGACTCCCTGAGTGCCCACTGCTATCTGAGCTCACCTTAAATATGCCCAACCAAAGTCTTATCTCCGACAGCTCATGCATCATCCTCCCTGGGAGAGAGAGCCCCACTGCCTTGCTGACAGACCCTCAGTTAATTTCTGGATTCTTTTTTTCTGGATTATTTATAGCTCTCCTGCTGATATTTCAAGCTCTCGTTGTTAAGCAAGGAAAGGCCTTGAGTGCTGAGAGGTGGCAGCTGGGTCCAGCACTTGCTTCACCCTTGCTGTTCAGGTTTGTTTGGGCAGCCTCGTCTGGTTTGTAAGGCGTGTCCCATGTCCCTGGAAACACACAGGGATATGGGCCTGGCGTGTTCTAGGGGCAAGAGGGAGGATTCGAGGTGAGAAGGATAAAGCAAGCTCTAGACTGTCTTCTCCCTGGTTACACGACTTTGGACTAATCACTTTTCCTTTTGAGTCTCCGGCTTCCCATCAGTAAAGTGAGGAGAGTGGTATAGATGTATCATAACTTCATTCCAGGCATATTTCGTGGGCACCTCCTCTATGGCAGGCCCTGTGCTGGGCTCATGGAGCTCCTGAGGCAGAGGGAGAATGATGGCGAGGATGAGGGTAATAGATGATGCTAACATTTATGAAGTGCTTGGGAGAGACAGGCACTGTTCTAAAAGGTGTATGTGTATTTTCGTGTTTAATCTTCATATCAAGTTTTATTATCAGCCCAATTTTGAAAGATGAGGCAACTGAGGCACAAAGTGGTTAAGTCTTTTGTCCATGACTACACAGTGGGTAGAGTTGACATTTGAACTCTGATCCACTGACCCCAAAGCCTATAGCTTTAACCAGCACATGCTACTCTCTTACCTGAAAGCATATAATTACAATACACTGTAACAAGTACTATGGTAGTAGCATGTGCAAAGTCTGTAAAAGTGTTGACAAGGGATACTTTGTTCAGGCTGAAGTGAAGGTGAGAGGCTCGGTGACAGGCTCCAAAGGCGGCTTTGCTTGAATTGAAGTCGTGAAGGGCAAGTGGGTCTTCACTAGGTGAAGAAGGTGTAGGAGGGTCTTTGGGCAGGGCCTGCTGCAGGGATACAGACACAGCAGGGTGACAGCACGGCTTGTTCGGGGAGCAGCTGGTATTTGGGCGTGGCTCTAGGTCCATGTTGACAGGAGAATGAGTGGGAGTTGGGGGGAGAGTGAGTGAGACTGAGAGTGCAGGTGTGGAGGACAGATCTGGAAGTTTCTGTTGAACCAAGACAAGGAATCCGATTTTACCCCATGCACGGTGAAAGAGGCATCGAGTCATTCTTTTTTTTATTGTTGTAAAATACACATCACACAAAATTTACCATTTGAATCATTTAAAAATGTACAATTCTGTGGCATTAAATATTTTCACAGTGTTGTACAATCATCACCACCATCGAGTTCCAGAACTTTTTAATAGAAACCCTCTACCCATTAAGCAGTCTCTCCCCATTCTCCCTGCCCAGCTCCTGGCAACCACTCATCTGCTTTCTGTGTCTATGGATTTGCCTTTACTACACATTTTAGATAAATAGGATCACACAGTATGTGACCTTTTGTGACTGTCTTCTTTCACTAGTGTGATGTTTTCAAGATTCATCCATGTTGTAGCATGTATCATTGCTTCCTTCCTTTTTATGGCTGGGTAATATTCCATTGTATGGGTAGATCACATTTATCCGTTGTAGCCGTTGATGGACATGTGGGTTGCTCTACCTTTTGGCTATTGTGGATAAGGGCACTGAATCACTTTAAGTTCAGTGTTAGCCTCATCTCAGCTCCTCAGGTCAATGCACTTAAGCTTTACTCTGCTGGGTGTCAGTTTACCCATCTATACAACGGTAAGATCTATGTGTATGTATATATATTTCTGTTTATACGTGTATGTGTACTTTTCGTAAGTATACCACATACTTTTCCCTAAATTATAAGCGTGAGGGAAAAATTGGATAACTTTGAAATTGTGAGAATTCTATTTAAAATCACAGTGTGACTTTTCTCAGATGTAAAGTGGGGCTGATAAGAGCACCGACTTCTGAGACTCATTCAGGAGATTAAACACATTTAGGCACATAAGGCATAGACAGTAGCAGTGCCCAGCAGATCAGCAGCACCCACTGAATGTCGGCTGTGATTATATGTGTATTTCTCATCATTGTTGTTATGGGTATAATCTTCACTTCACCCCATGTTCTCTGGGCAGTGGGAAGCTGGAACAGGTTTCCACGATCCCAGCTCTCGGCCAGTCCGTTAGGGATTCCTGCTGAGAAGGCTTTGGGCACATGTTGCCCAGAGGAGATCTGTGGGCAGTGCAACTGCAGAAACTTTGCTCTTCTTTCTGAAAATACCAAGCCCCTGGTATGGGAGGCGGGAAGTGGTTAGACCTGTATCTTTGCATGTATAATCCAGTACTTGTAGCAACAAACAGTGATAAGCCCAGGCTCCAGAGTGGATATCCTGGCATTGAGTCTTCCCTCCTCTGCTTGCTTACTGCATGCCCTGGGCAAGTTATTTAACCTCTCTGGGCCTCAGTTATTCCATCCATAAAATGGCACAGTACAGTAGAGTCTACCTCATTCTGAGGTTCGAATGAGATGGTGAATGCAAAGGCGTTTGGTACAGTGCCTGGCCCCTAATAGTCTCTCACCTGACTTTTTTTTTAAAGGGTAGAAAATATGCATGCATAACTTCCATGATCCAAGTTGGAAAGGGAATTTTTAAGAGAAGTTTTAATGTTCTTTAGAAGTTCGAAAGTGAGAGACTATCTCTGGCTAAAATGGACTGTAGCAATTTGATTTGGGATCTTGTGAAGAAATAATGATACCAGCTCTGATTTTTTTAGTGCTTACTATGTTCCAGGAATTGTGCTAAGTACCTTTCATTTATATATATATATTTGACTACAGACCAACATAGGGGTGGGTTTGGTTAGGATGCGATATGTTTTTAAACCTTCCCAACAATCCTTTGAAGCACCAATGTGTATTATTCCTGGTGTTCAGATGGGAGCAAGGCCTTGCCCAGTGTTACCCAGCATATATATAAGTGACGAAGAAGGGAACTGAACTCAGGTCCTTCTGTCCCCAGAGACCCTGCTAGAGGGTCCCTTGGAAATGGACCTCAGTTCCAGGTGGATAATCCATGCTGACAGGAAAATACTGTGGTGTGAGTCACCGACAGAGCAATCCTCCTTCTGCAAGAATTAGAAGTAGGTTTTTATTCTATGAGTCTGAAGCACCACAAGCTGACCGCAAAGGGTGTAGGGTGGCAGGAGCCAGCTGGAATCCCACAGCAGGCAAGAGCCTTTCAAATAACAGTCATGGGCTCAAGGCCCAGCCCTGCCACTCACTAGCTGTGCGTGACCTTGAACACAATACCTGATCTTATGCAGCCTCTGTTTTATCATCTTTAAAATGGAAATAATAATAGTATCTACACTTTAGGGTGTTTGCAAGGATCCTAAGAGGTGACGTGTATGGGAATCTCTCAGCAGAGCCTCTTGCAAATGCTGAGTTTCAATGAAAGTATCCTCATCGTCATCATCAATGTACCTGTTCGTTGGCATGGATGACCTTCATCATCTCTGCTTGTCCTGGAAGCCGGAGCCATCACATCAGCCTCTCTGTGTTGGAACTTCCTTGCTGGCCACAGAGCAGATGGGCAGCTCCAAAGGGGACATTTCCCTGGCTCTTTGACCTCCCGGGGGAGCAGCCAAGTGAAAAGACAGTTGTTGGAGATGGAGGCTGAATCCTTTATGTGCTTGTCCACTGGGACTGGACCAGGGCCACCCAAGTCATTTGTCATCTGCTAATGGGACTAATCAATTGCTGGAGGGTGGAAAGAGGGGGGCTTACTGTCCCCAGCAACCAGAGCCACACCAGGGTCTTCAGGATGACTGTGCTGCAAATGTATTATTTTCTCAAAAATGGATGCTACCTTTTTACAAGAAGATCTCTGTTGCTTCTGAATGCAGAAAGTATGTGTGTTTAATCCAGGTGCTCGTATAACAAGAGCTCTGACTCCAGTAATTTCTGCTGTGCCTTTTAACCACCTCTGTTCTGTAAGACAGTGGGTTCTAAGGAACCACAGGAGCAGGTCTCCAGAGCCCCTAGGCTACCTCTCAGGACCACAGTGACTCCCAAAGGGCTCTTTGCTTTGCTCTCATGCCCAGGGCCCAGGCTAAGGTCTTTGCTTCTCTGTACCTACCACTGTCCAGCTTGACCCTTAAGACTGGCTGCAGAATGAGACCATTTTCCCAGGTCTTCCTTCCTAAAGCTCCTGAGGACACACAGGCCTTTGCTCTGGGGTTGACTCTGTTTTGCTCTGGGGAACCAGACAGAAGACAAGAAAATAGCAAGCATGGGAAAGTTGCAAACCCTAAGAAACGTTACAAAGCCTATACTTCCTGCTTGGACAGGGCATAAAGTGTGGGAACCCAGGGACCAGCCTCTGCTAACTTGTCTGTTGCAAACTGTCAGCTGCTGAGTCAATGTCTCCCTTCCCAGCACTAGTCGGAGGGGCAATTTTAGAAGAAAAATGCACAGATTTGTTTTTTCTTTTACTTTATGAGCTTCTCTGAAGTCAGACGTGGTTATGACTTTATTTGAAACACAGTGGGCATTTAGCAGATGCCAATGGATCACAAGTCCATTGAGAACCCATCTTGGAAGGGGGAGACTGCATTGAATAAATTTGATTGGAAATTGTGGGTTTGCTTAATATTAGGCCTTCATGGGAGTTTGGAAAAAACACAACAGACAGTGGTGAACAGTATTATGTTTAGTAAAATAAGATTTTTTGTGTTTTTGTAAAATAGTAATTAAAACCTATCAAGTCTCTGCTTCACCTTTAAGGCTTACATCAAGTGAAACTCAGATCATGCATTTGTCTCTTCATTCTCATTCATCTTATCACGGGGATGTCAGAAGCGTTGTCTTTGGAATCTAGTAAACCTGGTTCAGATCCTGACTCTATTATTTAAAGACCTGTATGACCTTAGATGATTTGCTCAACTTCTTTGGGTGTCAGTTTTCTTAATTTTTTTTTCTTCAATTTTGAGGATTCAGCAAAATCTCCATGGACCATGCATGGCCCACAAAATATGCTTTTGACAGCTAAGGACTCAGTAAAGAGAGTTTATTCGTTTTCTCAACAAACATATGTTGAGTCCTTGTGTTGTACCCAGTCATGGCTGAACACGACCTGGTCCCTCTCTGCAAAGAGTTTATACTCTGATGGTGGAGCTTATAGTTTTGTGATAATTAACACTGTCAAGTTCAGCCTTTTACAGCAATAAGATTATTTCAGGTGGGTTAATGACCCAAGAGCAAAAGACCTTCTCCCATCTACCCCACCTGATCTCTTCAGACATTACCAAAAACATCACCTGAACAAACAGGAACAATATTTAGTTTTTGATGAGGTGATGTCTGGTTTTTAAAGTCACAGGTAAATTGCTAGCCTTTGCCAGAAACAAAAATACAGACATCGCCACCATCTCTGAGAGAAGTGCACGAGTTCAGCCTGTGTCACCTGGAGGGTATCCCCCACCTCCAGGTAGTAATCACAAAAGACATTAGCCGCAGTACCCAGGGCATGACGGGCAACGCTTTATTAGGCATTCTTTCCTTTCCCCTGGAGCGTGTTTTCTGCATGTGTTGAATTTCTTTTAAGCTTGTGCACACAGTTCAGAGGGTAATACCATTAATTAGACCAACAAGGTAATGTAATGAAAGGTAGGAGCCTCCATAGGATACTAGATTCATCCCTGATTAACAGGGTAGCCCCCCACATCGCAAAGCCTCGCTCCATAGCATCCGACGATGATGCTCCGATTGTAATTAAAACTGGGGGAAGAAATTTCACTCTTCTCCTCGAGTGGAAAATGAACAGTTTAAAAGCAGAGGACCAAACGAATCACTTAGAGAAGTCAAAGAATTATCCCAAAAAAACCCCAAAGAGGCTTGACTTATAATTAGCAGCTGAAAGATTTCCAGTGATATTTCATCAATCTCTGTTTAAGGGAAAAAAAAAACTTTAAGATTATTTTGACAAGATAAGAGTTTTGACTGAGGTTGGGGGAAGCTAAAAGCGTTACTTTAAAATGTAATTATGCGAAACTTCAATTATCATCTCGCCTTTCAAAAGTCTCTCAATTCGGCAGGCAATTAGTAGACATGAAAGAGGGCAGGAGGTTTGCGCGTCGGGCGATGTGATTTCTTCCCAGGGACAGACACGCTTGGTGTATAATTTGCTGTTCCCAGTTTCCTTGGAAATGAGAGGATGTGGGGAGTGAGGACAGCCGTCATTCGTGCTGGCTGCGGGATCCAGACGTTCTCAGCCGCTGTCTTTTCTGCCTGGTTGCACCAATGTTCATACCTGGATGTCTGCTTGCTTGTCCCTGTTAGGGGACCTCTGGGGGCCTGAGGGGTATCTGATATGTTAGGTAGATTTACATCAGATTCTCTTCTGATCTAAAGATAGACGTGAGCTAAAAGAGCTGGCACAGCACATGAGAATTCCCTTCTTCACCATCACACCTGGCGGAGCTGAGGAACTCTGGCCCCAGTCGTGCGGACCAGCCCTGCTGCGAGTCTGCAGGCGTCGTTAGAACCCTTCGATGCTGCCCTGTTCCTCCCGTGCTGCCTGCACCGTTATACGGAATTAATGACTTCTGGCTGTCAATCAGTGGTGCCATTATTTAAATTCGTGAGTTTAGATTCTGACACTTGCACTAAGTGCTAAGCACGGATGGAAATGTAAAGCTTCAGCCATTAGCCCACAACGCGAATCCTCCTGCCAGCTTGCTTCTGTGGAACACGTAGCTTTGCACTGCAGCAGAAGGGACACTGTAGACACAAATTCTTACAACAGCCCATCCTGCTGTTTTGTGCGCCCGTGTGGCAGATAAGAAAGTGGAGGTCCAGGTGGGTCCAGGTCAAGTGACTTGTCCAGGGACACTGGGGCTGCCATCCTGGCAGGGGTCTCAGCGTCCTTCACGCGTCCCCTGCAGCGGCCCCCCGCACCTCTCGTCTCATCCACTTTCTAAATGCAAGTCTTGCTGTGTGATTTGGCTTCTGAAAACCCCCACCTGGCTCTGCATAGTTCAGGATCCAGCCTCGCCTCCTTGACGTGGCTCCCGAGGTGCCTCTTTCTCTGGTCTCATTTCTTGCTATTGCCCCCGTTCAGACTGCTGTCCAGCCGCAGCAAGATTCTTGAAGCCTTTCCCAGATTTCTCAAAGCTGTCCTTGCTGCTTGCAGCCCTGTTCCTTGCTCTTTATATAGAAAACCCCACTTTCTCTGAAGTGCCTCTTCCGGGAAGCCTTCGAGGTGCTATTGTAGACTGTGCTCCTGCTCTATGCTCACGTAGCACCCCGAAGTCACTTACCATGACTCTCAGTAAACATTTATTGAGCACCTACTTGTTCCCGGCCCTGTTGGAGGCCCTGGGGATAAAGCCATGGACAGACAGACAAGTGGGGGGAAGATACAGTAAACAAATGTGTCTATAGAAAGCAGGGGATGGGGGTGTGTATGTGCTGAGGAGCACTCTGGGGGAGACGGGGAGTGGGCTGGGGGCTCACTGAGATCAGGGAAGGCCTGTTGGCAACAGCAGGGAGGGAGCAAAGGAGCAGGTCACTGGGGCTGTTTGGGGGCCAAGCATCCAAGCACCAAGCAGAAGGGGCAGCACGTGCACGGCCCATGAGGGATGCGGGAGGCCCCGCGCGCTGGAGCTGAGCAGTTCGAGGAGGTGGGGTGAGGGACGAGGCAGGGGTGGCTGGGCCAGAGCACGGTGTGGACGAGGACTGGCCGCTAGTGAGCCAGAGCCCGAGGGGGCGTTCCTGCCCAGGCCTGATGTGATCTTGCTCAGGACTTGAAAGCCTCGGTCCTCACTGCCCTTGTCCTGCTGTCGATTTAATCTGCTTTCTTCCGACTGCAGTGTAACTCCGTGAAAGCAGGGGCTGTGTCTGGCCTGCCTTCCGCAGGTACCTTATAATTACATGTTTCATGACTCCCAGCAGAGCTTGCTTCCACTTAGAATCCACAGGCACTGACAAACAGGAGGCAGGGTGCTCATGTTCTGGGTAGTGTGACCTCCACCCCCACCCCAAATAGCCAGCTAAAGGGAAGCGCCTCGCTTGGGCCTGGCACGCACTGTGCAAGGTGCACCAGGTGCATTGGGAAGGAGACCGTTTTGGGGGGTGCAGGGCCCCGCTCTGCATCTGGGTTGTGTGTGAATCACGGGTGTGTCTGACAGCTGGTGACAGTGTGGGCAAGGGGAGTGCGGAACTCTCTCTCCCTCGTCTGTCTGAACTTTTCCTTGTCTCCTTCCCAGGACACGGGCAGCACCCATCACTCCCGCACAAAATCGGTGTCTTCTCTGAGTTATTTTCTGCACTTGGGAACGGGGCGTCTCGTCCCCACTGCTATAGAATGTGCACGAGTTGCACCTGGCCTGCTTCTGGGGCTGTTGGATTCGGGGGCAGTTCTGTGTGCCGTGTGTGCGTATGGATTCCACGGGCTTGTTTGAAAGGACGACCTTTTGTTGGCCGAGTAATTTTAGTTTTAGTTGGCACCCAGGACAAAGCAGCCTTTCAACACACCCGCAGCATATAGGCAGCCAGGACTTTTTCAATGAGATTGCAGGAAATTTGCCAAGTCGTTTGGGGCCTGTAAATTAGGCCTTGTTTAAAAATTTAGATAAAGCCCAATGTGAGAGAGAAATGCTTTCATAACATTAAATGTGAATTACACTGAAAACCCCTTTCAAGTTAAATGGAACCGTTCTCTGCAAGCACAGAGACATGAAATGCTTCAAATGTCAAAAGAGTTTTCATTTATTGTCCCCAGCAAGACGAAGGCATTTTATGTGGTTTAATAGTTCAGATGCACATGTAAATGGAATTCATTTGGAGAATGCCGGGCCTGTTTCGGAATCTATTTTCACAAACCTGACTGATTTCATTTCATCTTTGCAGTAACCTTACGCGGGGCGGGTGCTGCCGCCCCTGTTTCCGAGATGAGTCTGTGCACAGAAAGCTCAGCTTGAGCCGCGCAGACATGCGTGCCGGCTGCGGTCTTGCTACCAGCACGTCATGCTGCCACCATTAACCATCAGTAACAGAATGGGACATGTCGTCATGTCTTACACGTGAATTCTGACAGACCAATTCTTGGACCATGGCGGGGGTGTCTCGTGGATAAACAGTGGTCCCCGGGAAGGATGTTGGGTTTGGCTTCTGTTTATTTGTTAGTGTCCGGTATTGTAAGAAGCATTTTTTTCTGTAAGGGCCTTTTTTTGATGTACATTGGTTCACCTTACTTATCACTGCCCTCCAAAGGCAGCTCCCTTCTCTGTGGGCAGGTCCCTTTGGTCTTCCACGGTGTCACTCAGGATGGGATTCTTTGCAAGGAACAGAAACCCAGGGTTAAGTGACCGCAGTGGTAAGGTGCTCTCGTGACTGAACCTCGAGGGCCACGTGCACTTGCAGCGCGTCCCGAGGCAGCGGCTGGGCGAGGCGACCACGCTCTCCCTCCTCTTTGCTTCCTCGTGTTGCCTCTGTCCGCAGGGTCTGTTCCCTTCCTGTCCAGAGACGGCTGCCGCTGGGTCCAGGGCGCCTTGCTCACATCCACTGGGTGGGAGCTCGCTCTGTCCGATCTTCAAAGAAAAACCTGGACTTAGGTGTGAGTGGACCAGTTGGGTCCCATGCCCAGCCCTGATGCAGTCACTGAAGCAGGGGTGGGGAGGGGGAGAGGCGCGTGCACTAGGCTACGCTCTGTGCTTAGACCTAAGTAAGCCACACGTAGGCTCCGACCCAGGGCTGGGGTAAACACAGCAGCACGCTGGGAAATGTTAAACAGTTGGCTCTCTGAGAAACAAAAATCCATTCCTGGATGTGAGGGCATCTGGCTGCGACATCCGTTACGCCATTGATCACCAGGGTTGATTTGGCTGATCTGGCTGGCTAGGCGGGTGTCCCCTTCCGCCCTCACCACTCCACGTGCGTCCCTCCCTCCGAAGCTGCACGCTGGATCGAAGAGGACGGCCTTCCCCGCTAGAGGAGGACCAGTCTTCGGTCAAGGGTGTACGAGTAGGTTTGTTCCCCTGCTAGAACCTGCAAACAAGCTCTGAAAAATCCATTCCTGCCCCACCCCTGTCAAAGAGCACCAGCTCCCATGGTGTAATCCTGTGGTTGGTTTCAAGCTCCCCATGCAGCGTCACTGAACATGGGTTTGGCCACAGAAACACACAATGGGCTCTCAGACCAGCACACACCGTAGCACGGCCCCTGAACTTTGTGGGCTTCATAGGGGGAATGACGGCTCCTCAAACAAAACTCAGAGATGGGGAAGAGGGGCGAATGTGGGGACACTAACATGCGCCATCACTAGGGGTGCCCCAGGCTCATTCCTGACGCCGAGTTCACGTGGGTCCTTCAGGATCCAGCTTTAAGTCAGCTGCTAGTAGGTGTTTCCTGTCTCCTTTATGACATGTGGATAGTGCAGATAATTTAACTTGGATCAAAAAGTCCAGGCTCATGC
Organism: Lepilemur ruficaudatus; assembly: GCA_963574885.1. Lineage (NCBI taxonomy): Eukaryota > Metazoa > Chordata > Mammalia > Primates > Lepilemuridae > Lepilemur > Lepilemur ruficaudatus. The sequence goes on along the minus strand of CAUYRT010063782.1, from coordinate 111,861 downwards.
CGGGGCCCTCAGGCAAGTCCCTTAACATTTCTCATATACTCAACCATAAAAGTGCAGTAGTGACCGCTCCTCCAAAGGGCCATTGCAAAGACTAAATGAGACGCTGCCGGTGGCCGTGCTTTGCCAACCATAAGATGCTGTGTGTATACGAATGCGAGGCATGTCCATTATTCCTCTCGAATGTATCCCGCACCCCAAGTGAACCCTGATTTAACAGTGTAATGCAGCAGACAGACCGTGAACTCTGAAGCCAGCTAGGCCTGGGTTCACACTCCAGCTCTGCTGTTTTTGTGCTGTGTGATTGTGGGGAAGACTCTTAACCTCTCTGAAATTCCTCATCAATAAAATGGGGGATAAGAATGCCTTATCTTAAAGGGTTGTTGCAAAGATGGAATAAGATAAAGTCTATAAGGGCATAATAAAAGTAAAAATCATTATTTTTATAATGTAATTTCATACTTAATATGCATTGATTACTCCTTCACCCCAAATCTATTGCTCTTCTAGCAATAGTCCCCAGTTTGGGTTTGGAGATTCATTTTCCTCTGACTCCTAGACTGTGAGATTCATGGAACATCCCCAACCCTTCACCCCCACTCCTTGCCTCCACCCCATCCCATGTTCACAGTTTTTAGTTCAAAATGGGCCCATTACCATCCAATTGGAGTGGATCCAAGAGCTTCTGTGGAAGCTGCTAGTAAGTGACTCCCTCTGTACTGGGACCTGGAAGACTAAAAAGGTGGACCAAAAGGTGCCATTTTGGCACCATGACGTGAGAGCCATGTGAAGGATGGGCCAAGAGATGGCGAAGGCAGGTATAGTTTGAGCCTGGATCAAGCCCCTCATCCTTGGATGTTTCAGTTACATGCATCCATATAGTCTTTTGTTTTTAAGCTGGTTTGGGCTAGGAATTACCATCAGTCACAACCAAAATCCTATTTGATATATTACACCTGGAAAAACTGAGCCCCAGATAGGTCATGCAGGTGAGAAGAGGCGGCACTGCTGGTAAGCAGTGGCGCTGAGGCTCCGGCCAGGCCCTCTACCTTCAGGTCCTGTTACCTCCCACCCCAGAGCTCTGCCGCTGCCTGGGGATCACTCTAAAGCTTCCAGCTGGCGGCCCCAGCGTGCACAGTGGAGACACGTGACTCCAGATTGCACGCATCACAATTTCTCACATCACACTGCGTGCTGGAGAGAGCGCCAGAGCACATAAGCCTGCGTCCTTAGGCTGCTTGGATTTTCCCCCAGGGAATGAAGGGGCAAAAATCCCCAGGCTCCCCGCCGCTGGTGAGGAGGCTCTTGGATAAAATGCACCTTTGTGGGCTGTGGATCCGAAGCTCTTTGTTGTTTTTATACAGGAAGAAAGAAAAAGTGGGGAGAGAGATCTGGGGTCAGCGCTCTTAATATCACGCCACAAATCTGGCAAGCACCCCCCGTTTTTTTTATAACTGTTATTTTGATTAGATTTAGAAGTTTGGAGAAGACAAAGTGACACATTTTCACAGCTCCCTGTCAAACCAAAGTATGATTGCCAAACTGTTAAGTTTTAAAAAAGCAGGAAAGGGAGCAGCTTGTGTGAAACGTCTCCGCAGCAGTTCCAAGCTTCTGGGGGGCTTTGCTGTAATTCCCATTCCTCCATTATCTTGTCTCTACAGGTGCACCTCACTTAGCGCGGCTGAGGTTTCTGGGCTGGGTGTGGGGTCTCAGGAAAATGTTTAGAATAATTTTATCATTCAAAACATGTTTTGAATGCATTGGAGGGTCCTTGTTTTTATTTTCATGCACATTGTTTATGAAGCATAACATCCCTTTGTGACTGATTTTTTTAAGGGAATTGGATGGGAATCCTTTTGTATACCAAAGAATCCTTCTACTGGGGAAAGATGTACCCTGGTGTTGACATGTCAGCATCAGAAAATGCTTCTATGGTAAAAGTTAGATTAGTGATGTATAAATAATGAAGAATTATCAGTGTTGAGAAGAGTAAGCAGACTGAAAATTTATGGAAGTTGCAAACTTTTCTGAGAAAGTTGAACAAGCGCCCAGCAGGAGAATCTTTTTTTTTTTTTTTTTTTTTGGAGCCATGGTGTTTTGGGGGGTTTTGTTTTTGATTCACTCATCTCAATTCTGCTCATTTTCCTGCCCACCTTGAAGCTTCAGGTAGTAATCCCTTCCCTTCCAGATGAGCTAGCATTGTTCTCAGGTAGTACTAACAAAGGAAGCCAAGACTCCAACTGGAACCTTGCAGACGGCCACTTGTTTGACTTTGTCCCACAGGTACCATCCGAGCCTCAACCTTGGTCACCTCTGTTGATGCTGTTCTTTCAAGCTGACCCAGGTGTGGACGGTGGCTGGACCTGAACACACTTACCACCAGTATGGGACTGCAGGAGTAACTTAAGACACTCACTCGCCCTTTATAATGGTGACCCCATTTGGGAGGAAGGACAAAACACCCTAAATATTGTCAGATCTTCTGGTTAATAATGCACACTGTGGTAGGCAGAATAACGGCCCCCAAGGATGTCCAAGTCCTAATCCCAAAACGTTACATGGCAAAAGGGCCTGTGCAGATGTTAAAGATCTTGAGATGCAGACGTTATCCTGGATTTTCTGGGCGCCCCAGTGTAAGCCCAAGAGTCCTCATAAGGGAGGCAGGAGGGTGTGAATCAGACAAGGATGTGTGATGACCAATGCAGAGGTCAGAGAGATGCTACTGCTGGAAGGGGGCCATGAGCCAAGAAATGTGGGCATTCTCTAGACGCCAGAAAAGGCAAGGAACTGGATTCTCCCCTCGAGCTTCCAGAAGGAATGCAGCCCTGCCTACACCTTGATTTCAGCCCCTAAGACCCATTTTCCAACTTCTGACCTCCAACACTGAAAGATAAGAGATGTGCGTTTCTTGAAGCCACTAAGTTTGTGACAATTTGTTACAGCAACAATAGGAAACTCATGCATTCTCTGTGCAAGGCATTAGAATAACACACAATCCCCAATTCTCAGACTCACAGAACATAATTTATTCTTTCTTTGAGGATTCAGAAGATACTTTACGTTCCTACAGTGCCTTGGGGACATGATTATGAAAATAAATTCGCATTATATTGGTTAAGAGAGAGCTTGGCTCGACAGGACGTGAAACCAGTCAGCATTTACTATATTGTTTAAAAAAAAAAAAAACTGACAATTTGGAATGGAAAGAAAAATGCCTTAATTGCTTACACTAGAAACTGACAAAACTGTGAGGTGTTCTATTCTGATACCGTTCTTGCTCTTTGAAGCTCTTTCCATAGCAGGGTCCAACAACTGCAGAGCCGGAGATCATGTTAAATATAGGGTTTGGAGAGAGAGAGAGACCTATTCTTTTCCCTCTCTTTGCATGCCTAGTTCCTATTAATGTCACGATGAGTTATGTGTGTGTATCTACAAGGCAATGGCTGCCATTTATTGTAATACAGCTGGTGCACAAAATACCACACTTACACGGTACCCACACTTGAACCATTCCTTCTGCGTGAACCTTGTCCCAGGGGTATGTATCAAATACCTCCCAGCTCCATTTTTTTAATCAAGCCTGGCTGCTACAAGCTGAAAGATCACTATAGATTTTTTTTTCCCTTTTGTCTTAAAAAATTTCCATTTCATAATCATACTTGGAGAATCCGTGCTCCAAAATGGATTATACATTAGCAGGAGGTTGGATAAATATCTGATTATTGCTAGAAGCCTGCAGCACTGCAAATAAGGCTCATTATTGCTTCCAATTTCTGATCACTCAATAGAATGACAATACAATGGCACGGAGGAGCCGTGCTCTTGTCAGTAAGGGGAGCTCTCGCCTGCCTCTAGGGCGGTGGGTCTGGACAGCTCAGCTTCCTTCCCCCACTCATTCAGTTACATCCTGTTTATGTGGCCCCAGACAGGCTGGCTTTGTTAGCTAAGTTGCCATTTATAAGGGATGGCAGGCAGAGCAGTCTGGAGCTTTCTGGGAGCTAATGGCAGGCTTTGGAGGGACTCCTAAGGGTCAGAAGGTGCTGACAAGCAAAGACGTTTTCCAGGGCTGGAATGCACAGAAGGCCCGCGCATTGTTCTTTCCTGCTAGCCCCTCTTCCTCCGCAGGAATCCACGCGGGGGTGGGTGGCCTTGAAAGTTTGCCTTTGCTTATAATGTGCACGTAAAAAAATGTTCAGGAGGTAAGTGGCTAAGAAGTTGGGCTGTGGAGTCCAGCTGCTTAGGGTAGAGCTTAGCTTTGCCTCGTGACAGCCCTATGAACCTGGACAAGTTCCTGAACCTGCAAATGTCACTTTCCCCATCTGTGAAGTGGTGGGGGAAGAGAAGGCTACCCAGGCCGTAGGGGTCAGGGGGAGGGCGTGAGGGCACCAGATTGAATGCCAGGTTGTTCATACACGTGCGTGCTGAACGTTCAGTAGATGTTAGCTTGTCGTTGTTAACTGGGTGAGGTGATGTGATGGGTTAGGGAAGCTCACAGCTCTGAAACGCAGATATCCCCTCTGCTGTGCCCCAGCACTGGGCTTTGGGCCAATCCCTTAACTGCTCAGAGCGGGGTTCCCTCACACAGCTTTGAGGGGTGGAGTGAGGTCCCTGTCTGGTGCCTGGGTCAGTGTTGGGGGCGTCGCTGGCTCTCAGTCGAGACGGGCTTCTGCTGTTCCTGTACCTCTCTGTGGACATGATTCCTGCTACTGCTACTACTGCCGGGGCTAGCAATGCTGATGTCTTTTAGGCCACCCTGACCAATCCTGTCCCTTTGCCACATTCTCTTGGGATTGTAGGAAATGCAGTTCCGCCTGGACTTGAGGGGTTTACATGCTTCAGGCACAGGTGTGTCTGTGTTGTAGCTGATGTGAAATAACCAACCCAGTGGGTTCCTAACTGGGGCGATTTGGCAATGTCTGAAGACATTCTTGGATGTCGAGCCCAGGGGAAAGTACTGCTGGTATCTAACGGGGGAAGGCCAGGGGTGCTTATGAATACCTGCTACAATGCTCAGGACAGCCTCCTGCCCAAAATGTCAATAGTGCCAAGGTTGAGAAACCCTTAATTAGATGATATCACTAGTGATATATTGGTTCTCAACACACTGACTTGTTCACATTTGGGGTCTGTCAGCATATGGAAAATCATGGTTGTTGAGCAAAGAACGGGGTAAAAATATACCCTACCCTCCGCTCCACTCTTCAACACGAGCCTCGACGAAAATATTCCAACATGAAGGAAGGAGTACTGTGGAAAGCACCTCCGGGAAGGTGTTAGTGCAGCTCGGGACCGGGCACCAGAACACCTGGATTTGGCCCCATCCCTGAGGCTTACAAGAAGGGCTGATTTGGGGAAAGTCATCCCACCTCTCTGCCGGGCTTCAGGTTTCTCATCTGTCAAATGAGGGATTGGGGCTAGATGTAAGTTACCATTCTGCTCTAAAATTCCTAATTATAACTTTCAAATCAAATTCAGTGGTCACCCTTTCTAGGTCCTGATGGAGAATAACTTGGATTCTCTGACTTCCAGATGGAGACAGTGTTGTCTGACTCCTGGCTCAGAGGACGGTGAAATAAATGGACACGTCTTGAGCCCTTTGGATGGAAGCTACCTGTGGTTTTGGGCATTTCTGGCTCTCCTATGTCTGTTAAAACCATTGTAATCATGACAATAACAGGAGCTGCTGACATTGAGCACTCATGGGGCCCCAGCACTGTTTTGGACATACCTCACCTGGGCGGCATCATTTGATCTATTTATCATCCCCTTGAGACAGGAGCCGGCATTTCCCCCGCCTTACAGATGGGGAAGCAGAGGCAAGAGAAGCCATTTTCACAGCCGTTGATCACGGCTGAGATAGCCGGACAGTCTGATGCCGGAGGCCACTCCGTTAACTGCAGAGAAGTGAGAGACGCTCACTCCAGGTTGCAAGGAGCTAAACCCTTCCCCTAGCACACCCCACCCCCACTTTACTGCTAATCTTGAACAAGGAGAAGCTAATCAGCATAGTAATTTGATTTTCGGATGAAGCTAATTTGCGAGATGCCACCCTCCTTAGGTGGGGGAGAAATAAGACCAGAGGGAATTTAAGAGGAAAGAACAGAAGTTCCATCACCCTCCTGTTCCAAAAGCAAGCTGATGTGTTGGAGGGAAAATCCGACCTGAAGTATGGGCATTTCACAGGAACACGAAACCTTGAGAGCTATAATTTCCAAGGAGGCCTCCGGAGGGGCTGGATGTAGTTGCTGAGAAATCTGAGCTGAGACTCGTGCAGGCTGCCTGGGCAGCCCTGGCCGCTTTCCTGACTTCCTCATTCCTTTGGTAGCGGGTTGCACACTCGCTGTGTGTGTGTTAGGATCCAGTCCTCAGGCGTGTCCTGGGAGGTGTGCCGTGAAAATGCAGCTAGAACAACCTGTGCAGAAGCTCATCAGAAATTGTGAGAGGATGGAAATGAGGATAGACAGAGTCGCTGTTGACATTACGGTATTCAAAGGAAGACAATGATAGTCACTTTCACCTCTGCCGAGTACCTGCTCTGTGCTAGGTGCCGTGCTAAGTGTTTGCTCACATCACTGTACAACAATCCCCATGGGCAGGTAGGATCATTATCCCTGTTCCCCAGATGAGGAAAGCTGAGGCTCAGAAACGGCACATGACTTGCCCAGGGGACGGGGTGGGCGAGGGTGGAGAGGCAGGTGGCTTGACAGCAGAACGTCAGGTCACCCCTTGTAGCATTGCTTCTCAAGGCTCCGCAGAGACCTCTAAGAGCTTTTGTAAAGGATTACATCTGGGTTCCACCTTCCAAAGATTCTGGTTTAATTAGAATGGATGAGGCCTGGGTTTGTGCTTTTTATTTGTTAAGTTCCTCAGGTGATTATATGGGAAGTTAGGGTTAAGAACCAGTATCATGCACAAGTATGTGAGTGGATGTGTTAATATACATGTACATATACGTGCGTGTGTATTTTATTAATTTCCAAGGGCTGCTATAACAAGGTATTGCAAACTGAGAGGCTTAAAATTATAGAAATCTCTTCGCTCACAGTTCAGGAGGCTAGCAGTCCAAAATAAGGTGCCGGCAGTGTTGGTTCTTTCTGGAAGGTCTGAGGGAGAAGCCAGACCTTGCCTGTCTCCCAGCTTCCGGTGGCCATGAGCCATCCCTGGCATTCCTTGGCTTGTAGACTCATCACTCTGACCTCTGTCTCCGTCTGGACCTGGTGCTCTCCCCGGCGTGTCTGTGTCTCTGTGTGTCCACGCCTCTTCTCACCAGGACTTCAGCCATTAGATTAGGGCCCACCCTAGTCTAGCATGACCTCAGCTTAACTAATTACATCTCCAAAGACCCTGTTTCCAAATAAAGTCACATTCTGAGGTTTTCAGTAGACATGAATTTTGGGGGGATCTATTCAACCCACTGTGTGTGCATGCATGTGTGTGTAAATAACTGGGCTGTGTTAAGACATGGCTATCAGGGTAAGACCCTGCCCATAGTGGGAAATGACTGAGTGTGTTTGTGCAGAGGGAGGTGGGGGGAGATGGGGCCTCTCCAGAGGATGAGGTTGACGGGACCTCTTAACTGAGTCTGTGTGCTTCTACTTCTCCTCCATCTCCACTGCCCCCCATCCAGGCCACCCTCCTCTGCCTTCGTCTGTCACCTGGATAAACAGCAGCGCCTCCTCTCTGGTCTCCCTGCCTCTGCCCTCATACTCCGCAACCCCCCCACCACCACCCAACTCCACCTGGCTCATCCTCTAAATGAGCGATCTACACTTGTTACCTCTCAGCTTAACACCCTTCAGTGGGTTGCTGCTGTCCTCCCTGGCCTTCCTCAGTTTACCTCTCCAGCATCATCTAACACAACTTCTCTCCACACACACTGGGCTGCACACTGGGGGTGTGACTCCCTCTCTTCCTGGAAAGCTGGACAGACACCACCCCAAATCCAAGGACCCCAGAGGCTGAGGTGCTCGGCCAGGGCTCTGACCCTCCCTCTCCGTTGAGCAGTGTTCAACCCTGCCGACCCCCAGGAAGTGTAATTCCTTGCAGACAGAAGCCGGAGTGAGAGGAGGAGACCTCCGCTTTGGGCTTCTCCTTTAAACCTAGAACAGGGCAAGGAAGTCAGTAAATCCACCCACTGAGATTCCACAGCCACTATTCAAGCTGGAAATGAAATGACCAGCTGTAAAAATGTGATGCATAATACCAACCAACTTAATGGCTTTCTGAAACATTAAAAATTAATATTGAACATCAACACTTTTAGTGGTCAAATGTCCCCTGTGGTGCTCAATGTCTAGCAATTGTCCCCATAGGGGACACTGGGGACCATACCCACGGGCCTGTTTGGGGTGGTATAAATGCCCTGTGGAGTAGAGGCCATGTGGGGGGTGAGCTGGACTGAGATAGCCTCCTCCTCCTCCTCTCAGTCCTCCAACCTTTGTTCTCGCCAGCTGCTCATGAATTTCAGCGGCTTTTTACCTCTGCTGCTTCTCCCCTCCTAAATCTATAATAGGAGAGGGGAGACCTACAGATGAACTGGACTCGTCCAATCCACGTGGCCTCTGGACACTCAGACCCATCTCCTGTGATGTTTTTAGCTGCCCAGGGCGTGGAGTTGAGGCACACACCCCACGGCTGCCTGCAGGGCTCTCCATCTCTGTGGTGCAGCCTCGAACCCTGCTGACCCCCAGAATTTGTGATCCCTTGCTTCCCCCTCACCTCCCCCACGAGGTCAGAGAGAAGGGGGTGCACAGCCACAGCCAATGATTCCTGTCTGGGACATGGTGGTGGCTCAGCACCCCTAGGTCGCAGTGGAGAGGGAGGATCACAGGCACAGCTCGGAGTCTGGAAATCCACAAAAGGTTGTTTGAGAAATGCTCTGGGTTTGTTGGGCCTGAAACAGCAATATTTTTTAAAACCCAATCTGCTGCTCAACTAAGTTTAAAAACACCCCTTTATATTTCTGATAATAAAGCTCAAAATTATTCACTATATTAAATACTGCTTAATAAAATTATGGTCTAATGAGCTGCCTAATTTGTGTTTGCCAGGTTTCAGCCGTCTGGGACCTGCTGGGATACGCTCTGATACTGTCGATTCCATTGCAGGTGGAGTGGGCCTCTGTTCTGTTGCCATGGGAGAGACAAGTTGGATCTTTGTCACTCCATTAAAGGCCTCTTAAATGCGCATTCCTTTTCCTGCCTGCACGTGTGCTGGACAGGGGGTCTGGAGCAGCCTGTGGTACCAGGGCAACGCATCCTAGCCACTAGCAGGGCACAGGCTCTGCAGAGATTTGCTGAACTTGGTGTCCAGGCTGGGTTTCCAGTATCCCTTCTCTCGGTAATTAGTAACTTCTTGTCTTAGTCCTTTCCAGAAGTGTCTATCCAGTGCTTTGCAGTTTCCTTAGCAAGAACCCGGAGAGCTGCAACTTGGTAGGGGTCCCACCCTTTCCTTGCAAAGCTCAGCCCAAAGTTTGCAACCTGTGCTCTGACTACTCCTACCTGGCAGTCCATCTGCCCCTGGGCCTTTGCACATGATGTTTGCACTGCCCAGAGAACCCTTTACCCTCAATCTCCATCCCCTCTCCTCTACCCGCTTTAGCATATCAACTCCTGTTCTTGCGACAGGTCTCAGATTCAACGACTCTCTGTTTGGAAAGGCTTACTGACCTCCCCTGGCCCTGCTTGGAGTCTCTTGTGCGTCCACCAGGACTCTTCTGTCCATCTCTTGGTTCTGCTTGTCTTCGAGCTGGCGGCATTCTAGGCACCCTCTCTCTTTGATGGCAAGATGGTTGTGGTAACTGTGAACTCACATTCTCCAGGGGAACCACAGGGCCTCATTCCCAGTGGTTCCAGCAATGTCCGGGGCCATTTGCCCATCACTGAAGCACTTCTACTGGGAACCTGATGGGTTAGGCTGGGTCGTGGAGCTAAGAGGCAGAGCTAGCCCCTCTCAAACCACACGATTGTATCCCATGGATTGAAACATCATTATGTATCCCCTGCATATGTGCAATTATTATTTGCCAATTAAAGAATTTTTTAAAATAAAAATAAAAGAATTAAAAAAAACGATGGCCAAAATTAAAAAGACGTACAATGTCAAGTACTAGTGCGAATGCAGAGCAACTGGGTCTTTTATAGGAGCATAACATGGTGCAGCCACTCTGGAAAATGGGTTGACCCTTTGTTGTAAAGGATCCAGGGCTGGGGAACCTGCCACCCCGGGGCCACATGTGGCCTTCTGAATCCTTTAGTGAGCCTTTTGACCGAATCCAAACTTCACAGAATAAATCCCTTTATCAAAAGGATTTGTTCTATAAAATTGGGGTTTGGTCGAGGGCCACACTGTATCTAACTCAACGATAGAAAGGGATGGATTGTGGATACATGAGACAATGTACGGGTGAATGATGATGGGTGAGTCTCAAAGGCTTCATGCTGATGGAAGGAAACAGCCCCAGAAGGTTACATAGTCTGTGATTTAATTTACATGGCATTCTTAAGAAGACAAAACGCTAGTTGATGAGAACAGATTTAGGAACTGGGAGGGGGTGTGACTATAAAGGGACAGTCCAGGGAGTTTTTTGGGTGCTAGACCTGGGCCATGTCCTCACTGTGGTGCCGGTTACATGAATCTAGATGTGTGTTAAAATTCATGGATTTATATATCGCAAAAAGGTCAACTTGACCATAAAAAGTTCTCTTACTATGGCAGAGAAGAGGTGCTGCTCTGTGGAGGGGCTTCGGGGTAACCGACTGGCCGACTGTGCCTCACTTTGCACCCCATCCCCTTTGTCGCGCCTGGGCCAGGGCTCTCAGCCCCGGCACTGCTGACGCTCGGGGCCAGATGGTTCTCTGTTGAGGGGTGGCCCTGTGCACCTTGGGAAGTTTACAACAACCCTAGCCTCTGCCCACTGGATGCCAGCAGTGTCCCCCACCCCAGCTGTGACAACCAACAGTGTCTCCAGACATTGTCACATGTCCACAGGGGACAAAATGCCGCTGGTTGAGAATCGCTGAGTCTGAGTGTGTTTTGGTTATTTACTTACAACTGAACAGCCTCCCCGTAGTCATTTCCTTTCTCAGAGGCCCCGTGGCTTTCCCTCTATCCCCACTGCCAAAGAACTTGCAAGGTGCAAGTTGGAGACGTCTGAGGACAGGGTACCCCAGGGCACGTGATGCTGTTCACTGAGCTCCCACTCCTTGAAGTCTGGGGCAGATGTCCCAGGGTCCCCACCTTCTCCATATCCTCTCTCCACACCTGTTACCCCATTTCATCCCATATCCACGACTTGGCAGAGGAAGATCAAGTCCTGGGCAGTTATTGGTTCCAAGAGGTAGGGTGCTAGGCCTACGTTTTACTTACATCTTAAGCCCTAGGTATTTCCCTTGGCTCATTTTAAAGCTCTGAAAAGCCATTCCACTATTTAAATATGGAAGAGTAACATATTTTAATAATCGTACCCCGGGGCATAGTTTTTCTCATTGCATGAAAAAATAATGGTCAAAACAGCCCGCAGCCAACTGCAAAATTATGTAAAAGTAATGAAAAGAAACCAAAACCCACACGCCTTCCATCACGGTAGACCACCTTTGCTGTCATGCTAAATTTCCTATTTCTCACACTCCCTAGCCCAGGATAAAGATCCTGGAGTAATCTGAGTCTTTATTTCAAAAGAGCTTTACCTGTTCCAAAGGTGGCTTAGGAGGTTGAGTTGGAAGGACAAGCCCATTTTGTCCTTAACCTAAGAACTGGCATCATCTTAAAATCGAGGGGAAATCAGAAGTTGCTTTAGGACATGGGGTTGCAGACTCAAATGCTTGCAGACCCTGGGCTGGTAAGTAAATGATCGGACGGGCTGGGTGGAAACCGCAGTCAACTGGGTAGAGAGCCCATGCCCAGTCAGAGGATGAAAGTGCCTCTCACATCTACATAATTGTTGCCATGTGGGATTCGGGGCTTGGTGTTGGCAAATCTTTTATGTGTTCTCAATAGAAGCTGCAAACCTGAATCATTATTTGACCCCTTCTGATTTGTAAATGCTGCAGTAAATTCAGACTGAAAAGAACAAACCTGCAGTCTAGGTATATCCCGGGGCTCACTGGTTTTGAATTCTCCCCTACCCCAATATCCCCAAAGGTCAACTCTGCAGAAACTTGATGGTTGGACACTGAGAGGGAATCTTGGCAGGAAGGGTGCTGTCACCACGACCCCCACCATCAGCCTCCATTGGCTTCCTACCTCCTCCCCACCTGCAAGGGTTCTTCCCAGCTGGCCTCTCAGTTCCCTCTGCCGCCCAGCCTGTCCCAGCCGAGGTTGGAGTCATTCCCTTCTCCCTGTCGCTGGGCTAAATTAAGACGGAACCTTTCCACAGGAACTCTTTCAGTTTAACTCTCATCACAGCAGCACAGAAAACGTGCTCAAGCCAAAGGGCCGAGTGAAGAAAGCAGGGTATGAAGTCGTATGGACAGAATGATCACATTTATGTGAAGATCACCACCAAGAAATTACGTATAGAAAGAAGTCAAGAGCGAAGGAAACATAGCAAAATATTGACAGTGATTAGCTCTGGGCATGGGACTAGAAGTCGTTTTTCCCCACCAATGTTCTTGTATTTTTCATGCTGGGAATGTGCTGTTATGAATTTATAATGAAAAACATTTTTAAAGGAAATCTTACTTGGAAACTAAGTGAGAAACATTTAAAAAAGAGAGAACGTTCAATAGTGACATTTAGTGAGCATCGATTCTTTGATAGATATACCCACATCTGATTCTAGCTGACCTAAACAAAAAACAGACCTGCCCCTCCCGCCGTCCCTTGGATGCGATTGCTGGCAGGGGAACTGGAGTGCAGAGAAGCTGGGCCGGATGTTCCCCTGCGGGTTCTGAGCAGGGGCTGGAACCAGGCTACTTCATTTAGAGAGGAGTTAACTTCCAAATCAACCATTAGACACCAGGACGGAGCCCTTGCTTCACAGGGTTGTTCCTTCCGTGGATGTTTAAGGGAGTTAGAGATTGGGAGGCACTACTGTAAAAGCAGGAAAGAAACAGAGCTTGCTAAAATCATGTACCTGCCTTGGGCCCTGACCTACTGGGACCTGGCTTCTCCCCGGTGAGTTACAGAAGGCTACAGTGACTTGCCGCGTTCCGTCTGCCCTGGGTTAGACAACTCCGTTCATGTCTTCACTTTAAACACAGGCAGTTTGGTGCACCCGGCTCTTTTAAGTTGGCAGCAAAGGAATTTGTATTAACTCATCAGTTTTGTCCATGTCGGGATTTTCCAGAAGGGGTTTCCAAACCACTTGGAATAATGAAGTATGCCCTGACTTGTTTGCCAGGGGATCCAAGCACAGAAAAGCAGAGATTGGTTACCCTGGTGCAGGCACCACATTCTGGCTCCGAAGGTGGCAGGCCCTGAGTTCTTTCGCTCAGTAAAAGTTTGCCTTCTTCCCAAGGCTTGATGCATAAAGAGTGCCATAGTCTGATTCACGCCCTTCAGAGGGCCTGGTCCTCACATCACTGATAAGGACATTACTTTATGCCACAACCATCTGTTAGCTCTTTTAAGGGTTGAGGAAGGCACTGTCATTATTTGCACTTTCCTGATGGGAAACTGAAGCACAGAGAGGTTAAGTGACTTGCCCTTGGTTACACAGTAGGTAACTGATAAAGCTGGGATTGTAACCCAGGCAGTGTTCTCCACAGTCCTTGATCTTGGGAAAATGGTTGATGGTTTACATTACAACCCAAAGCCTGATGGATCCATCGCCATCAGCCAAGTTCATATTTTACCCATTACAGTGACAGAGGATGTTTATAAACATGTGCAGCCCGAGGAAGGTCTCAGGGTTCACCTGCCGGCACAACACAGACACGCTGCTCTAATAAGTGTCCACTTTGAAACAGACCAAACCCAAAGGCGGCCAGCGAGGCCCGTCAATTAAGAATGTCTCTCCACAGGTGGGTTTTAGCTCAGGGTTAGGAAGAAAGAAACAGCCGAACTATGAGCCGAGATGGAGAGAAAAGCCAGAAACCTCACTCCAACGTTATTTTATTTTAATAATCATCATTATCCCATAAAATCCAAGAATGTCCGGTGCCTAATCATCTTTTACTTGTACTTTGTAACGTCGTGTGCATTGGCGGCAACATTAGAAGGAAGAAAGGTTAGGGAGGTATCATCTATAGAAAAGCCAGGCACAGGGCTTGGCACCTAAATTCTATCTCACTTAATCTCCTCAACTCTCCCTTGAGCGTGTGTGTGCTGTTATCACTGCCCCCTTTTTTTTTACTGATAAGGAAACTGAAGGCCAGAAAGGTTTAGTAACTTTCCCAGCATCACACAGAAGTGACAGAAACCACTGTGTGTTTGTAGACATGGGTGTGGGGGGAGAGTAGGCCACCCACAGTCACATAACATTATATCACAAATATATATTAAAAATGACATGTAACAGTTTAAGAAACATATAACATTATACCAAATATATATATTAAAAATTACAAGGAAACATTAAACCAAATACATATTACAGGCACATAATGGGACCAAGAGTCAACAGAAGTGTTTTCTAATATTGTAGTTGAGAACCTTTTCCAACATCAAGATGCCTTCTATCCGTAGGACATAGCGCTACTTTCACTATCTTTTGAGAAAAATCACAACACAGAGACTATGCATTCAGTAAAGTTTTAAAGAAATTTATATTTTATTAATCAGCCAGTTCTTGATAACAGTTGAAAACCATGAGCACCTTTACGTGGAAGGTATCTTATCAGCCCTGCCACAGTCGTGCTTGGTGCACTTCCGGGTTTTTGGACCCTATAATTAATGCCAGGGCCTCTCCTCCACTGGGGTCCGTGGCTCCCCAGGCTGGAAGCAGGTGGTTCAGGGAGTCAAAGGGAGGGCAGATCAAACACTGGCCTCCCAAGTGCTACCCACGTGCATATGGAGCAAGAAAGTGTGGTCAAGAGGGAGGAAAACCTTCCATCAGGGTGGTTTTCCTAAAACTCTGTGATCCTCAAGAATTCGGGGAAAGTCCCTAAAGCTCATTCAACACATTTTTCAATACAAGAGCATCATTAAGATCAAATCGTTTGTTCTTTAAATGGCCAAATTAGGCACCGCAATAAGCTCAAGCACTTCCTGGTAAGTCCTAATCTCATTTTCGACTTGCCATGTTTGGCTTTGCGAGCCTGGAGAAAGAAGCTATTGTTGACGATGGAATGTGATTTTCACCAGCTCCAGTGTTCAGGAGACGTATTGAGACCTGCGTTGGGGGCAGGAAGTCCTGGGCTTCAGGATGGGGGGGGTTGGGGCGGTCTGCTCAGGTGAGCTTCTTGTCAGTTTCCTGCTAACAACTGGGGAGTTGAACGCTGGCACAATCTGTCTTCCCTGGTAGTGAACAGGGATCGGAGGGGCAGTGTATAATAAGTGAGAAATCAGCCCGTCTCCTCCTGACCTTTTCGACTAAACAGATTGTGGGGGGAGGTTTGTGTGAATCCTGGAGGGCAGAGTCAGTCGCCATCCCCGACCCTGGAACTGTGTAGAATGCTTCTACAAACGAGCTGGAATTAACTGCATCTTGATGAGCTTTATTCTGTGGAAGCACCACTGAAAAGAACAACATTTGATTGGATTTATTTTCCAAAATTTTGATTGGGGCTTTTTTCCCAAGAGAATAATGGCAGGGTCTAAAACGAGCTGTTTGAACTGCAGCGTGAGATGAGAAGACAAAGCGTCACGTCGCTAATGAGGGCTGATGGTCAGGGATTGTGCCTGCTCCGATTAAACTGCGACGTGGCTGAAGCTGGGAGCCCCCTACTCACCTTTTCAACATCTCAACATAAAAAAGCAGTGGTTACAATGACACCAGTGACCCCACACGATGATTGCAGGGTGGGAATAGTCCCCACAAGAGAAAAACCATGCACGACACTCTGTCATTCCTCAAACTTTGCCTTCTTTTGCTTTAAATTAATTCCTGTAGAACAGGACATTTGGTAACAAAATGAGGTCTGTGCAGGACAGATCACCAGGCCACACGTGAGGGCCAGCTTCAGGAATGAAAAATTAAAAAATAAAACAGAGCTAAGTAGCAGAAGATAAATGCTGTCCAGGAAGCTGCGTCTTTCTGTTTGCAAGGACTTAGCCCAGCCATGTAATTTTGATCCTGTTACAAATCTATGACAAGCGTTCTTCACTTTGAACAACCAGAGGCGTCCCTGAAAAGTTGCATGGGATTTTAACTCAGTCGTTTAAAATTTGTTTAAAATTGCCATTTCAGAGTTATTATATTACCTTCACTCTTCGTTATTTTTCAGTTGGCTGTGGCTTAGATTTTTCTACCTTCTTCCTTCTCCTGCTCCCCAGTCTCAGCACCACATATTTATTTGTTGCTTCATCGACATACCCACCCACTCATCTAGCCTGCACCCATGCATCCACCTACCAACCCACCCACACACCCATCCATCTGTTTATCCATCCACCCACTCATCCATCTACTCACCCACCCATCCATCCACCTACTTACTCACACATCCATCCATCCATCCATCCATCCATCCATCCATCCATCCATCCATCCATCCATCCTCCCATCCAGTGGTCCCCAGCCTTTTTGGCACCAAGGACTGATTTCATGGAAGACAGTCTGTCCATGGACCAGCGGGGAGAGAGGAATGGTTTCGGGAAGATTCAAGCACGTTACATTTATTGTGCACTTTATTTCTATTGCTCTTACATTGTAATATTCAATGTATTATTACGTGGAAATAATTATACAACTCACCTTAATTCAGAATCTAATGCTGCTGCTGATCTGACAGGAGGCAGAGCTCAGGTGGTTATGCGAGCGATGGGGAGCAGCTGTAAATACAGATGAAGCTTCACTTGCTAGCCCCCCGCTCACCTCCTGCTGTGTGGCCTGGTTCCCAACAGGTCACAGACCAGTACTGGTCCACAGCCCAAGGGTTGAGGACAACAGCTCCCACCCACCCATCCATCCAGAACACATTCAATTCCTGTCTATGTGCCAGACCATACACCAGTTTAGTGATTTTTAAGTTGGGGAGATTTTTCCCCTCTAGGGTAATTGGAGACATTTTTGGTTGTCACAGCTGGGAATGAAGGGGTGCTGCTGGTGTCTAGTGGGTAGAAGGCAGGGAATGCCTTCTACAACATTTTGTTCTGCAACAAAAACAGAACAGCCCCCTACAACAGAGGATCGTCTGGCTCAGATGTATAGTAACATGCCAAGGTGGAGAAATCCTGCTGACTCAGAGATAAAATAACCAGGTTGCTGGCCGTACGAAATTTACAGTCTTACAGGGGAAATGAACAGATACAACAGGAAATTGTACTGATGCTACGGGTGAGGTCATAGGTGTTTGTGGTCATTTCTCCTTTGGAAGGTGGTTCAGAAACAAGTCGTTTCATGGAGCTGTGAGATTCATTTCTGGAGAGGTTCGGCAGGAATTAGAAATTGGGGGAGAGGTTGGATGAACAAAAGGGTTGCAGGCATAGGTTTGGGACATTGTGGGGGTGAAATTTGGAACCTTGAATGAGGCAGAGGTAACAAGTTCAAACACCTGCAGGTGCCAGGTGCAGTGGCAAGGGCCCTAACAAGTGGCAGCCGATCCAGCTCGCTGGGGCTTGTTGGGGTCCGTGGCCGACCGAGGAGCAGCTGATGCGGGCAGCAGCCGCCCAGCCCCGGGCAGCGGGCTACGTCCAAGAATGCAGGCCTGGGGTGGCCAGATCCTTCTGACTTTTCCATAAAAGCGGGAAGCCCAGACTTTATAGGAAATCTCTTGAGTTTTAAATGTTAACAACTCATTCAAAATTCGTTTAAAAATATAAAAAACAAAAAACACTGTTCAGGCCAAACCAAACACACCCGTGGGCTGCATCCCTCTGGGTTCTGACCTCTCATTCTTGGGATGAAACAAGTAAAGGCTTGTAATACCGACGTGGTGCCTGGGAGACGGTAGGTGTTCAATAAGTATTGGTTAACAGTGAATAAAGGCTAAGTCAAAATCTAGCAGTAAACCCTGAAGAACACCTAAGGGTTCTCTAAAATGAATACTTTACCTAAATCAGGCTCTGTAAACCACGGCGCTGTTGGCATTTGGGGCCGGATACTTCGCCGCTGTGGAGGCTGCCCTGTGGACTCTAGCTGGTTAGCAGCAGGCCTGGCCTCTACCCACCAGGTGCCAGGAGCACCACTCTCCCCGAACCAGAAATGTCTCCAGACATTGCACAGCAAGTTACAGTTTAACTCAGTGCCATGACTTTGCTGTGTTCTGTTGGTGGAAAGTTAGCCCCAGGTAGAGAACCCAGAAAGAGGGTCCTAAATGCCCCCTGGGCTCCTGGGCTTTCTTTTCTCTGCTTTGGGAAGGAACCAGGTAGAGGAGGGGAGCTGTGGGCAAAATTGCCCCCATTTGAGAATCACTGACCTACATTCACCCGCATTCTCCCCACCCCCTGCTTTTCCGGGTCAGCACAGTGAGCCCCCTCTGTGGTGAAGAGCAGGGGCACTTGCCCCAGGCCTGGCATCTGGGCCCCTCTTCCCTGGATGGAGGTCACTCTGGGGCTCTCTGCTGCTTCAGAGGCCCTCGGAGTTTAGCTTGCCAGGTCCGGGTTGCTTCTTTGGTTAATGTTTACAGAGGTGCTTTTGGGAGACTGAGCATGCCGCTCACACCTGCACACACCTGGCCTGCCCACCTGTTGGAAAGGACTAGAGGAATGGCTCCTCCTCTCCAGGGACACCGGCACTGCTCATGTGTCCACAGGTACACAGAGGACACCGTCGCACTCAGGTCTTGGATGGAATCAGTAATTAAGACAGCAGGGGAATTCCAGAGCAGCTGTTGGCTTTGTTGAACAAGAGTAAGCCCCTAGTTGGGAGGCCCACTGATCTAGGCAGGTGGTTCTCAAATCCAGTGAGTCCTAGAACCACCTGGAGGCCCGTTGAGACGGCTGTTGGCCCCGCCCCAGAGCTACTGACTCAGCAGGTCTGGGCTGGTGGTCGGAGAATTGCTCACATGTTCCCGGTGCTGCTGCCGGCCCGGGGCGCTACAATTTGAGAACACTCATCTGGGCTCTAGTGAAGACCGCTTCCTACCTGCTTCCTCCCAAGGCAGAGAAAGCAGTGCACAGGCGGGTTTAGAGACCTCTTTCTGGGTTCTCTACCTGGGGCTGTCCACCAGCAGAACACAGCAAAGTCCTCATGGCACTGACTTAAATTGTAACTTATACTGTGCAAGTATGGGGCTGGTTCAATAAAGTGAATTTATATGCCTACCAGCTCCTTCGTTTTTTAATTATTTTTTCTTGTCCTTTCAATAATGTAGCGTATTTGGATGGGTCTCCCAGTCATTAGAGTGAATTAGTGAAATCCCTCTTTATGGGTTTTTGTTTGTTTGGGCTTAACAGAGTTGGTTTAAATCACCGGACGTCAGAAATGCCTTCTCCAGCGAGTGCTTCGATAATGCTTCATTATAAGCAGGCTTAGCTGCTGCGACAGATATAGATTAGGACAATTTGCTTCTCTGCTGATGGGGAAACTGTGACATGACATTTTGGTGGCTCTGGTACGCAGCTGTTTTCTACAAAGGGAGAGCCTCTCACATTTCTGCATTTACTAACTTACTTAGCTTCATATGCCTATAGGTCGCTAATTACTAAATAATTTAGCTTTGTATGCCTATATGTCGCTAAGGGTCTGAGGACAGGGAGGGAGCTTCCTCAGAGTAGGGTGGCCGACACATCCCTGTTTGCTTGGGACTTTCGTGGCGTTAGCAGTCAAAGTCCCCTATTTCGGATGCCTCAGTCCCAGGTAACCCAGATGGTTGGTCAGCCTGGCTCAGAGGACAATGGTCACTGGAAACTCCAGGCAGGCTGAGCTCAGAAATGTCAGGATACTAACAATTACCACCCGGTGTTGAGTACTTACATGCCAGATACTTAATCCACGTGTCTCATTTCATGCCCCAAGCCATGCAAAGTGATGCTGTTACCACCATTTTACAGGTGAGGAAGCTGAGGCTGGTGCAGACTCCTCTAGCTGGCAGAATGGTCCCAGTGGGAAAGAGCAGAATGAGGTCACCCAGCCAGGCCCATCTTCTCCAAAGCCCACGGTCTCAGGCAGCAGCTCTCACCCTTGGTGGGCACCAGCACCGTCTGGGGGGCTCGTTAAAGTGCGGACTGCTGGACCCCACGCCTAAAGCTTTTGATTCAGTAGGTCTGGGGGGGGGCCTGAGAATTTGCACTTCTCACCAGTTCACAGGTGATACTGATACTGCCGGTCGGGAACAGCCCTGGGGAACACCTAAGCACTGCCCACTCTGCCAGTCCAGAGGAAGCACGAGTTGCCACCTTCGCTGCTCTGCAGACCTGCAGTCTGAGAAGCACCTCCCCGCCACCAGCACTCCTGAAGGCTGGGGTTTGTCCCGTCATGAAAGGGACCCAACAAACTGGGGGCTCTTGGGCTGTGTCTTGGCTGAGGGCTGGACCGGACTTAACCTCCTTGAGATGGGGACCAGGTCTCTCTTGGTCCCAGTGGATCCTCCCCCATCACCCCAGAGCACAGCTTGGCACCCAGTAGGCCCTCAGTGGAAATCTGCTGAACGAACGAGCATCTCCCTGTCTCCTGCCCTCATTTTTGAAATTAACTGAAGACAAGGCTGGATTATTGCCCGGATGTGATGTGAAGTGGTCCGTCTTTGAAACTGAGGGGTGGAGTCTGCAAGCACGTGGCAGCGAGGGCACCTGGCGCCGGTGTCCTCAGACCCCGGTGGAGTCCGTTCCATCCTATGTCGTGGCAACTGGAGGCCAGAGAATCAAGTGAGAATTGCTGTTCAGTGCCGGGACATGCTTTCCCTCCATCTGCCCCGACTGTGAGGACGAGGAAAGGGGGAGTCCTTGGGCAAAACAGTCTGGAGGATTGTTGAGACCTGCGTGCAGCTGGGCGGGGGAGCCATGTGGGGAGCTGGAAGGAGGAATTTCGGAAGCAGTTGTCAGGAGTGGAGTCTCAGTGTATGTAAAAACCTGGCGGGGCTGGACTAGGACCTTCCACTTCTTCAATTCCCCGTGCCTGGGTAGAGTGCCTGGGTACCTAGAAAGTCCTCGATAAATGTTGGTTGTCCTCAGTACTTCTAACCTTTCTATTAATAGGTCAAAGTCTTTTGGGAATCTGATAAAAACTGTGGATTTGGGGGAAAAAGTCTTTTATAACAACATTTTGCACATGGGGCAGGACATTTGGTACTCTGAGCCACCTCTTAAATCAAGCTTAGAATCTCTGCAGGAGGGGGATCCTCACAAAATAAGTCACTTAGGCCACTGTCCACTGAGTTCTCTGCGTGCCCTCCCTCCACCCCATGTTCCCCCATATCTGAAGCCCTCAGCACCCTCGCTACCAGGTGTCTCCACTGCATGCTGTTTCAGGGCACTCCCGGCAGGATGAAAGTTATTATGTTATAATTTACACAGTGGTTGGAGAATTGTTTAAGAGGCTGGCAGGAGCTTCTGCTTTTACCTGCTTTAATGCTATGTTTTAGAAGAGGCTGCCAGGAAAAGGCAGAATCTAGCCAAAGAAATGTATTACTAATGGTGGAATTAGAGCTAGTTCTGTAGAACACCAAGGAGAGGAGAAGCCTTTTAGCCTTGATGAAATCTAGGACACTTTGGGTTTTATGGGGGTAGCATGAGGGAAAGCATTGGAGGCATGAAGGAATAAAAACCATCAGGTACCCAGGCTCTCCGTTTACCTTTGAGTCCAATGGGTTCCTTTTCCCTTCCCATCTCCACAGGTAGCACTTTATGTTGGATCCTTTATAATCAGAGGAAACTAATGGCACAGTAAACTTCTAGAAAGTCAACCACCACCTTGGTTCTGCCTGGGAAAGTAAAATTTTATGTTTTCCATAAATACAAGGTGAAGACAGCATTCAAATCCCGTCCCTGAATTGGATATATCATTTTAAAGTGAGTTTGCTGCATTTGGAAACCATGATCCCCGTTGGCCCTACAACAAGGCAATTTTCAAATAAGGCAGGTCCTGGCATCTGGGGAGACTGGCTGTTTCCCTTGTTGCCACGGAAATCATTTCAAAATGGAAAAACTCCTGAATACCAGCCCCCAACAATCTTCAAAACAATATACATTCTTTAAAAAAAAGAAAAAAAATTCAACCACAAAACAATAGCCAACACCAAACCCAATACATTACTGTGCATTAGGAAGCATTTTCTTTCTCTCTCCCGACTGAAGGGATGAAAGGGCATCATAATTTTGTTTTCAAATGTGTTTAAGAACCTGTTATTAAAACGGAATTAAACCCAAGTCCCAGGGCAGCAGCTCTGCGACTACGGGGAGATAATCTTGATAATGCGATTAGGGCCTGCTTGAATGCGGCCGGGAGGAGAGAGAAGGCTCCGTGCCGAAGTGGGAGCTCTACCGAGCCACCGCCGACCGCTTGTGTCTGAACACCGCCTCGTTTCTCTCCACAATTGTGCAACGAACCCCTGCTATCGGGAGGAACTGGGGGCCTTAAACAATGAGTAACAACATGTAATGGCCACTCCCTATGTGCTGCGCTAAACATTCACATGTTTTTGTCATTTCTACCCTGCAAAACAGATGCTATCATAGACGCATCCACACCCGCACCCATCTTCAGATGAGTGCAGTAACTTTCCTGAAGTCACACAGCTGATCGGCGACAGAACTGGGATTCAGACGCAGACCTGCTCTTCACTGCTTCAGTCAATCTACAGGACTGAGTGGTTGGGTGCTTAAATGGAGAAGACTTAAATCTGTTGGAAAACTTAAAAAAAACTTCTTTGTTAGAGACAGGGTCTCACTCTGTTGCCAGGCTGGAGTGCAGTGGCATGACCATATAGCTCACTGCAGCCTTGAACTCCTGGGCTCCAGCGATCCTCCTGTCAGCCTCCCGAGTAGCTGGGACTACAGGTGCACACCACCACGCCCAGCTAATTTTAGTTTTTGTAGACAAGGGGTCTTGCTGTATTGCCCAGGCTGACCTTGAACTCCCAGGTTCAAGCAGTCCTCCGCTTTGGCCTCCCAAAGTGCTAGCATTACAGGCATGAGCTACCACACCCGGCTGGGAAACTTCTATTTAAGAGCTTTCCCTACTCTCACACTGCAAGCCAAATAGCCAGGCAGCAATAATCACTGCTTAAACAAGGGCCAGCGAGGAACAGGAAGTGGCCATGCAAATAAGATCCTCCTTGCTTACGCTGCGTGTTGCCCTTTGCTTTGTTATTTATGCAGGAGGCAGTGCCATCTCCATACCTCTGCGTAACGGGCCCAGCGCCCAGTAGGCCAGTGGCAGCCGCCCAGGACTACACTTTTGCCGGGAACATGGGTAGTCTCAGGATACTGTGGTTGGTTAAGAGGCCCACGGAAAAAAGGAAATAAATGTTCACTGAGCGCTGACTCTGTGCCCGGCTCTGTATTGAGTCTTTTACTTGGTAGAGCTCATTTAAATGTCACAAAAATTCTACAGGGGACATGATTCTGTTCTCCCCATTTGCAGATAGGGAAACTGAGGTACTGAGAAGCCGAGCAATTCTTGAGCCAATCAATGGGAAGAGATGATGCTAAATGCTAGAGGTCAGAGGTATTGACTGAAGGCTGTGAGGACAGGCCTGTCCTCCGATGTTCTGCCGGAACCAGCTCTAACCCTCCCTGCCTGGTTCTGCCACTTGCTTCGTCAAAGGTTGCTCCTGAGGCCCCTGCACCTTCCACCGATTGCACGTTGCTCCGGTTAAGAGCCGAGCTTGGCAAACTTTTTCTGTAAAGGGCCAGAAAGGAAATATTTTAGGCTTAGTTGGCCATATGGTCTCTGTTGCACTATTCAACTCTGCCACTATAACAGGAAAGCAGCTGTGGACAATATGTAAATGAGTGGATTTGGCCGCATTTCAATAAAACTTTATTTACGAAAACAGGTGGCGGACTGTGGTGTGCCAACCCTGGTCAAGAGCATGGTTTCTGAGGTCAGATGGGCTTGGGGTAGCATCACGGCTTGACTGCCTATGAGCCATGTGATTCTGAGGAATGTTCCTTCCCTTCATGAGCCTCAGTTTCTCCATCTATAAAGTGGGTCTGTAATCATACCTACCTCATGTGAAGTGTGTTGGGGGGACATTATATGTATGATGTGCACATGTATGTGTGCATATGGATATGTATGTATGGGCATGTGTTCATATGCATGTGTGTGCATGTGTATAGGTATGTATGTGTAGGTGTGCGTGTGTATAGGTATATATTACATGTGTTTGTGTGTATATGTGTGCATGTGTGTATATATATGTGTAAGAGTGTGTGTTGGGGAAGGGAGGTAGAAAATTCACAAGAAACACTTCTCTTTCTTTCTTAAACTCGTCCTTTTCCTAAGAATGATGCTAGCATTGAGTACCTACTACGTGCCAGGTGCTAAGCTGGGTGCTTTTCTTCCCTCATTGCCAATACTTGTATGTTGTTTGAAATACTGCATGTGAGGCGTTCCTCCTCCTACTTGCACATGATGAAACTGAGCATCAGAGAGGGAGGCAACTGGGTTATCTGAGGCCACACAGGCAGGAGAAGGGGGAGTCGGGAGCCACGCTCAGACCCACTTAGCACAGAAGCACTTTTTTCTTTCTTGATCACCAGCCTGTCCCCTCCCCCCTTTAGCCCGTCCTCTGCTGAGTCGGTGTCCAGAGGTGTCTTTCCAATATACACATATATCCAATACTGAGTAGAGTTTGATATTCCCTGTCAAGTTAAAAGCATGCCAACATACTTTATTATGGTGAAAGGAAATGAGCTATACCCATTGGACGGCTACTATCAAAACAACTGGAAAATAACTGGAACCCTTGCGCACTGTTGGTGGGAGTGTAAAATGGTGTAGTCACTATCAAAGACAGTGTGGTGGTTCCTCAAAAAATTAAAAATAAAATTACTGTAGGATCCAGTAAGTCCACTTCTGGGTATATACCCAAAAGAATTAAAAGCAGGATCTTGAAGAGATACTTGTACACCAATGTTCATGCCAGCATTATTCTCAAAAGCCAAACAAGTTTTAAAAAGGTGGAAGCATCCCAAGTGTCCATCAGTGGATGAATGGATAAACAAAATGTGGTATATCCGTACAGTGGAATACTATTCAGCCTTAAAAAAGAAGAGAACTCTGACACATGCTACAACCTGGATGAACCTTAAGGACATTATGCTAAGTGAAATAAGTGTCACAAAAACACAATATTATATGATTCCATTTAATTTGAATTAAATGTCAATGTAGTCAAATTTATAGAGACAGAAAGTAGAATGGTAGTTGCCAGGGGCAACTGTCTTGATATCAGTTTGACAATTATTTTGCTATGTGAAAAAAATCAGTGATTCTTACCCCTGGTTATGCACTGGAATCCTCTGGTAAGCTTGTTAAAAATTGCTTACTATGGCAAGCACAAGATTCCTGAACCCACTCCAGATTTCCATGAGCAGTGGGGCCCAGGAATCCATCATTTTATTAGGCTCCCTGTGATCTTGGTGCAACCAGCCCAGTGTTTGAGAACTAGCAGCACAAACAGTCCCTCTGTCCAGGCACAGGACTGGTTCTGTATGTTTAGAGAGGCATTTCGGGCTGCCCACGTGCCTCTCTTTTGTCCCCTGCCCCGGCAAAGGTGGTCCTATCCACATAGCTGCTGTACTGGAACCCATGACTAGCTCTGTCCTGCCTCACACCGCCAGTGTCCAGCTGGCTCCTGTGGACAACAGGGTGTTCAAACTAACAGGAGATCCATGTGGACAGGTGGACCTCTTAGTCTTTTTCTAGCAATCTTTAAATATGTTCAGTGGCTGCCTTTCCTCATTATTGTTATTGCATCGAAAATGTGTTATCCTTGTTTGCTGTGCAACCTTTTCATCCTATGGAAATCTGGCATTAAAGGAGTGACATTTATCCACCCTGCTGATAGAGTGATCGATGAATAAGTTATGCAGTGGCTTCGTTCCCCATCGAAATAAATTATTTAAGGGCCGTACATTTATATTTACTGTCAAGAAGCCTAATGTCGCAAGAGTCAACCTTCAGGTGCTTGTTAGGTGGAGGTGGGGGTGGGGACGCAGGACTATGGCTTGGTTGAAGGCACAGTTTCTACAGGCAGACTCCAGGCCTGCAATCAAAGCCAGGCTTAACCTCTCCTCTCCTTGTATGAAAAGTGGAAGTGCTGACCGTCCTTACCTTCTAAGGATTCAACTAGAAAAAGCCCACAGCATGTTGGGCATGGCACGTAGCCCATGGCCAAGCCCTTACCGTCACAGCTCTTCCTATCCTAGTTGTTTTGTTCAAGCACACAGCCACCTCGTTTGGGTAAAAGTCGGCTCCCCACTGCCAAAGGCTGAAGTCCGCCACTGAGATCCAAAAGATGCATTTTCCTTTGGCAATGCAGGGGCTACACGAAGCAACAGATTTGCAGAGAAATAAACCTGAAGATTCAGAATGTTGGGAGTGGCACATAATTAAGATACTATATTAGTTTCCTGGAACTGCCAGAACAAATTGAGTGGCTGCAAACTACAGAAATACATTCTCTCTCAGTTTTAGAGGCTGGAAGTACAAAAGCCAGGTTTCGGCAGGGACACGCTTTCCCTGAAGGCTCCGGAGGAGAACCCTTCCTGGCCTCTTCCGGCTGCTGGGGCTCCAGGAGCTCGTTCCTTGGCTTGAACTCATCACTCCCGTCTCTGCTGCTGTCTCCTCGCGGCCTTCTCTGTATCCCTCTGGGTTCTCTCCTCTTCTTATAAGGATACCAGCCACTGGATTTAAGGCACACTTTAAATCCAGGAAGGTTTCATCTCCAGATTCTTAACAAATTTCATCTGCAAAGACCCTTTTTCCAAATAAGGTTGACATTCTGAGATTCCAGGTGGACATGAATTTGGGGGCAGCTCTTCGACCCACTCTGGTTACATGTGCCCGCCGTGCTGCCCACATGACGGAGGAGAGGGCAGTGAGGCGTGAGGAGCCCTTGCGGTCTCTGGAACTGCAACAGAATCCATCGGCATCCTCAGAGCACGTGGTCTCCAGCGCCCCTCGAAGACCTGGCCCTTCCAAAGAGTTTGCATCACCTTGATGAGGAGCCCAGACTGTGAACACACATGGGGGTCCCCTTCAGCAAGGATTAGTTTGCTCCCCAACTTCCTGAGCACACGGAAGTTGAGGAGAAGTGTTGTTTTAGCACAGACACTGAGAGATTGTACCATTCTCTCAACCGCATCCCTCTGATTATGCACTGGAGGGTATGAATTAATCCATGACACAGGGACACGGAATACCTTGTGCTTTTCCAGTCTGGCTGCCTGTGTTTTATGTGAACCAAACATCTGACTTTAACCCCAGGCAGATTTCTCTTCAGGCTGTAATTATTCTGTAACAAACAGAGAAAATGGGAGGGGTCGTCCCTGTGGGAACGAAGACGCCTCCCGCACGGAAGGATTCCCACTGGAAATCTTCACGACGCGGTGTCCTTAAGCTGACCCAGATAGCTGCTGGCTGCCGTCCAGCCTCCCCTGTTATATGCAGATAGCTCTGGGGAAAAAAAAAGGAAAATGAATGAAAACAGATTTCATTTTCAGATTAGATACCATTGTACACAACTCTTAGTGATCACGGTGTTCCTTGAAGCCAAACCAGAACAAAACCCAGACTCTCACACTTAACACCTTAAATCCATCTTCTTCATCTTCCCTTTGAAAATAAAAATCCTTTAAGCTGCAGTCGCAGGAGTGGAGGCTGGTGTGACTGAGGCTCAGATAGGAAGATTACCAAGGGGAGAAAACACCAATTCTGATGTTGCTTTAAAATGCTGTGACTATGGCTCCAGAGAGACTCTTCTACACCCCTAAATAAGTTCTTCAGTCAACACAGAGGGAAATGGGAGGGAAATCAAAGTCTCCAAGAAACTTGGGAACTTCACATGTAATTTCCTTTCTTGCAAGTAGAAGGATCTTGAATAAAAATGTTCACGAGTGCCCTGTTGATCCTGGCCCGGTCTGTGGGAATCCAACGTTCTGCTGCGGAAGCTTCGTGAACGTCCCTGGGTGGGTCCGGCGGCGGCTTAGTGGCTCCATCCTAGCTGTCCAGTCCTATGTGAAGTGGCAGGAGAAGGAATTTGGGTCCCCATATCTCAGATGAGGAAGCTGAGGTCTAAAGTCGCAAAGTGACCTCCAAGGTTCTCCTCGCCTGAGTGCCAGCCTCTTCCTCAGGAGGAGCTGGTGGGCCTGAGACAGGGTTGCCATTGCCCCGGCCCCAGAGCCTGCCTGGGTAACGAGCCGGGCCCCCTCTTTCCCTCCTCTCTCACCGTCTCTGCAAAGCAAGAGGTGTTGCCTCCTTCCCTCCCTCCTAGGATGTTGATGCTTCTTTAAAAATCCTTTGGCAGCTGCTACCCAGGCCTCCACCAGGCAATAGTGTGTCACAGGAATTCAGACTGTAAACGTCATCGCCCCTGCTGCGACATGCACCTGAGAGCTCCTATTTCTGAAGAAATAAAAGAATAGCATAGGTGCATGCTAATGGCGTGAAGCCGGCTGCAGCTCACGCAGCTTGACGTCAATTTGCGACTGTAATCTGTTACGTATTTAAAAGGAGTTTGCGTTTGGAATTCTCTTCTCCTGGAACAGTACACAGAATAGAAGCCCCACAGACCCTGGAGACCCTCGCAGACGGAGAGCATTTATCATGGACTTGGACAAAGGGGGATTCTCAAAGATTTATGTTGTTCGTAAACAGCTTTTAACCCATTGTTATCAAGGAGTTTGTACCATAAGAATGAAGGGGAATGGTAAAGACAGAGTGGGGACCCTTATTCAAGGCTAGGGGCCTGCCTGAGGTGGGTCCACCATCCACTTCCACCCCGACTTGGGAAGCCCTTGCCCTCCTCTCTGAGAGGATGGATTTTTTTTTTTTAGCAACTTGAGTCTGCTAATGAGGCACGACTCCTCTAATGGGGTGGTCTGAACTCTGGCACTCCCGTTTGGGCTGGCCAAGCTTTGGCGGGGGTGGAGGGTGCTGTTAGCATCCCGTGGGTAGAGGTCAGGGGTGCAGCTAAGCGTCCCACAACAAGCAAGACTATCTCCCCACAGCAAAAAACTGACCCCAAATGTCTGCGGTACCAAGGTTGGGAAACCCTGTTCTGATCCAATCGTTTTGATCTTCAAATAGTAGAACCAAGGCCCCAATCTTCAGTATTCCAGCCTCTCCTAGCTGAAACCATTCTCTGTATGTTTGTTTGTTTTGAAGTAATTCAGTGCAATGAGAATTGATGAATAAACAACCAACATTTCCTGGGCGACACCAATCTATTAGAGGCTACCAGGAAGTACAGATCTGTCCT
This sequence comes from Lepilemur ruficaudatus, assembly GCA_963574885.1. NCBI lineage: Eukaryota > Metazoa > Chordata > Mammalia > Primates > Lepilemuridae > Lepilemur > Lepilemur ruficaudatus. Next base: position 82,450 of record CAUYRT010063782.1, on the reverse strand, counting down.
CAAGGAGATTACTGTTGACCTGAGGAGTCAGGTGTTTTTCAAAAGAGAACAGCCATGTAAGATTTCATCTCTTGTAGGGTGGCAGACTGGTGACCCCTAGCTGACCTGTTCTACACAGGTGTTTTATTTAGCCAGTGAGTTCCCTCTCTCTCGCTCTCTCACCCCCATTCTCTCTTTCTCTCTCTCTTTCCTTTCTTCTTTCCTTCCGTCCTTCCTTCTTTCTCTCTTTCTTCAAATGCCTTTAGGCAAGAACTTAGACTCTCTGGGACACTACAAGTCCCCCCAGGATATTTCATCTTACCAGGTGTACATGCCTAGCTCCTGAAGGCATTTGTGTCTTTGCCCTCCTCGTCAAAGGCAGTGGTTCTCAAACTTAAGTGAGCTTCAGAAGCACTGGGAAGCCTTGTTCAAACAGACTTCTGGGTCCCACTTTAGAGTTTCTGCTTCCATTGGTCTGAAGTGGGGGCTGCTAATGTGCATTTCTGACAGGTACCCAGGCGATGCTGTCACTGCTGGTCCAGGAGCTATACTCTGAGAACACTGGTCTAGAGCAATGATTCTTCATCATTAGTAAGCGTCAGAGCCCCCTGGGAAGCAAGGTAAGGCCCAGATGCCATGACCTCATCCTCTCGGACTCTGATTCAGTCCATCTGGGAGGGGCCTGGGCAGTCTTACTTCTAGGGAGTCTTCCAGGTGACTCCGATGCATACCAGGGATTGGAGAATCATTGCTCTAAGAGTCAAATGAGTGGTGTAGACCAGATATTGCATATGCATTGGAATCACTCAAGGATCTTGTTAAAATACAGATGCTGATTCAGTAGGTGTGAGCGCAGGGCCTGCGTTCTCCATTTCTAGTAAGTTTCCCAGGTGGCATCTGTGCTGTTGGTGCGGGAACCACACTGTGAATAGCAAAGGATAGTGCAGTGGTTCTCAGCCTGAGGTGATTTTGCCCCTCCTGGGAACATTTGCAATGTCTGAAGATCTTTTCAGTTGTCACAGCTGGAAGGTTGGAGGAATTTCGCTGGCATCGGGTGGGTAGAGGCCAGAGATGATGCCAAATAGCCCACAGTGCACAGGAACAATGAAGAATTCTCTACTCCCGAATTGCACTAGTGCTGAGGTCAAGAAGTTCTGGGGTAGACAAAGGCATTAGAAGTTGGCCGACCACTGACAGTGAGACAGGATGGTCAGTGGAGGCTTCCTGGAGAAGGAGGCACTTAATGTAGACCTGTCATCCAATATTAGTTTCCATCCAGGGCAACAGGGCTGACATGTGATTATGAGGTCTCAGCTTTTCTCCCTCCCTCCCCGCCGATATTTCCTCTTCCTCTTCCCTGTTTTATTCTTTCTCTATAGCACATGCTGACATATAACAAATATTTGGCTTAGGTGTCTTATGTATAATGTTTCTGCTACTAGAATGTAAACTCCAGAAGGGCTGGAACTTCTGTTAGATTGATTCATTTCAGTATCCGCAGAGCTTGGAACAGTGCCTGGCACATAGTAGGTGCTGAATAAATCATAAATGAATGCATGGATGTCAGAGTCTTTGGAGAAACAGAAAGGAGGTTAGTGCTAGGCTGCATGTAGTCATTCTTTCACTACCCCATTCATAAAACATAGATTAAAGACTTGCTTTGCACTGGCTCCTTGGGCACAAACCCCTGATCTATTCATGGTCAAGGCTATCAGATATGCCCACACCTATTTTTCTTTCCTTTCAGGCATTCAGAGAAGGGCGGTACAATTTTTCCCTATGGGCAAAGAGCGCATCCTTTAAAAAAAAAAAATTCTAATTTCATGTTGCTGGGGAAAGAATCTTTCTAAATAACAGAGAAAAGTAAAACTGAAAACAAATATCTATATGTCTTTTTAATTCACTGCTTTTCTTCTTTAGCCTCATTTCCATCCAGAAATTTCTTGCCCTGTATTTTTTGAAAATTGGAAAATCAGACCCTTAATTTGTGTGTCTCCAATTGCCAGAGTGAGCCAAGGAGCGGATTCAAAAGAGCTCTTTTCAGAACATTCCATTTTCCCATTAGTGTGAGCCTCTGAGCACCTTTGTGTTACTCTCTTCAGAGAGAAGAATATTACAAAAACACTTTCTAATTATTGTCGGCCTCTCATTACTTTAGAGCTTCTGCACAGCCTAGAAATGAACATCCTTGCCTGAGAATTTTATCTGTTCTTTTCTTTGGGGAGACACGTCATCCCCATGGGGGTATTTATGAAGCCCAGGCTGGCGGAATTCGTCTAATGTGTGTGACGTGGAAGAGGTCACGACCACAATGAGATTTGCGACTCTGAGTTCATTTGCATTCCCTCGGCTGGTCGGGGAACAAAAGCCCACCCCGTGCTGCAGCCTGCACTTCACGGTTCACTTATTTTGATTCGTTTCCTCCAAATTGAGTGGTAGATTAAAAAGAAAAAGGGGGAAAAAGGGGCAGGTTTTCTCTCCAATGTCCTCTGTGCAGTGTTCTCAGCAGGGTTATAACGCAGACAGGTCGCTGCTGCATCAGGAGAAGGCAGAGCCTTTGAACATGGTGTGGTCCCGGCCCTCCCTTTTTGCAGGTCAATTCCGTAACTGTCTGGCTCTTTCTTGAAGAGCTCCCAGGCCGAGGATCTTTGAAAGCTCAGTTGTTTTAGATCCCGCCCAAAGAATCAGCTCTCCTCTCTCTGGCTGTATCCAGTGTATCACCTGTCTGTATCCAGGCACTTAGATGTGGCCGACAGAATTGCTCTCTGGCAAGTTTAAGCAAAGAATTTATCAAAGGCTGTCAGGGGCTCACAGAATCTCCAGAAGGCCCAAGAACCAGGCTCTAGGCAGGAGCAATGCCCAGAGCCCGTTGCAGAATTGCTTTACGGAGACACCACTGCTGCCACTGCTGGGCACAGACACCACCAAGTGCAGCCCTGATGCCAGGCACCAAGTGCCACCTGTAACCTGTGGTCACTGCTGTCTCTGGGGACAGGATGGAGCAGCCACATCCTTGCCCACCTCTCCCAGCAACAAGCTTCTACCTCGGAGTCTGACTCAGGCATAGTCTGGTTGTTGCATCCCAGGCCATGTGCAAAGGAGACTGAGAAAGTTTTTGGCTTCTAATTTGGAAGGAGGTGGGCATATACCACAAGGAGCTCTTGAAAACATAGAAAAGATGTTCAAAGTTCAGGGTGGCCCAGAACAATGACAGAATCCCAATAGCCGAGCAAGGGCTTACCTTGATACTTTATATCACAGTAAGCTGGAAGTTTTAGGGCAGCAAGAGACGGACGGAGACCCATCAAAGGGTTGTCACCGTCCCCATGTCCCATCACAGGTTCAGCTGCACTGAGATTTTACAAGCTCTTCTTCTAGTTCTTGCCATAAGTGAATTCTGCAAAGGGCTGAGCAGGGCTGGCCCCAGATGGACATTTAACTATGCCTGCAACACACAGCAAAGCTCCTTGGACAGCCCAGGTGATGGTTCCAAAGTGGCCAGCTGATCTGAGTCATTTCCTTCCTGGAAGCAGTGATCATGGGCTTGTGATGATGTGATTGTTCTGAAATAGAACTGAACAAAGGCATGCACGATGTGAAAGCAGTTTGCTGCAAGGACACCTGAAATCCAGAATGTTGGGGAGAAGGGTTCTTGGAGATCATCAGGGGCAGCCCCTGCATTGCACGGTCAAAGCAGCTGGAGAAGAGAGAAGTGTCGGCTGCTGTTGGATTCGTTGTGATGCCTCAAGGCTGCAGGCTGGGGACATGGGAGTGAGGAGATGCTGGGGCATCTTTGATAAAAACTTCCCAGGAATTGACAGAGTTCAACATCTTCATTGTGCAAAATTCTCCCTGAATGCTTAGTACCAGTCACCCCCTTCCTATCCCCTCCCTGAGGTTTTTCTTCCCCAGCTAAGGAGTCTCGACACCTTTAACGTTCAGAATCTTAAAGAAGTCCCCATAGGCCATCAAGTCCAGGGTTTCTCAAAGTGTGGCCATCAGTCCTCTGTATCAGATTCCCCACTAGTTAAAAGCAAGTTTCCTGGCCCAACCCCCCCAGACCTACTGAATCAGATTCTCTGGGGTGACACCAGCCAGGGACATGAGTTTTTTTAACAAGCTTCACAAGTAATTCATGTGCTCGTTGAAGAGAACCACAGAGCTAACCCAACTTCCTCATCCTATGCGTGGGGAAATGGAGACTTGGAAGAGAATGGCAGAGACTTACTCAGAGGTGAACAGGTGGCCACTAGCACAGCTGGGGTGCCTAGAATTTTGATTCACATCCCCAACCCTGACGTTCTGGATTCTCCTACAGAACTTTTTGTGTCTAAATTAGGAGGCATTGAAGGTGAACAGCAGAACTGAAAGCAAATCCTGTTTTATGTCAAGGAGATGTTTCCTACAAAGGTATAAAATGCATCCATTCGTAAACATAGCTGTGGTCACCAAAAGGACCATGAGCTGGCTGTGTTATGGGTTTGATAAGTTTAGTTGATGAAAGCATTGATGAAAGCAAAGCTCACCCTGAACTTCTGGAAGGAAGGTGCAGTTTCTGTGTGCCAGGGAGGTGCTTCATGGCTCACACACCTCCCCTCCTGTAATACTGTCTGCCCCCTTGGGGGGTATATTCCCCCAATAGAGTTTATTCTTGCAGCCCTGTGCCTTGCCACTCAGCAGGGTGAGTTGGGCACTTCCAAGCCTGAGCAGAGGACTGAGGCCAGGATGCCGCTGCTGAAGTTTCCATGGCAGCATCAGTAGCTGGAGGCAGACAGAGGTTCAGTTTAAAACCATAATCAGTTGGAAATCGCTTTATCTCCAGATGTGTACAATGTCATTTTATCTTCAAGGGTCCCACATTCCCTTACTCCAGGGTGCCCTGTGCCGGCGTCAAGGTCAGTCTCATGGTGTTAGTTATTTGGACAGAGTGACTTGACTGTGCTATTTTGTGTGGCCCATTGGGACAGCTGGCTTATTTTTCCTGCCAGGGATGTCCTGGCTGCCTGAAGCAAGAGCCACGGGCTGTCACCAGGCTACACTGCTTTATACCAGTTGCTCAGCAAGATCCGTCATAGCCTGACCTGACACTGGAGGGGCAGCTGGCAGGAGCCCTGGAGGTCACATCCTCAGAGTAAGTTTCAACTGCTCAGAAGCAGAAGAGGCCCACGGGGCAACCCCCAGACATCTGGTAAAGGATGGGCTATGGGGCCCTGGGGAGTATTTTCTTTGTAAGGCCAGACTTTTCCTCCTGCTTCAGCTGTTCTGTTTTCGCAATGTTGGTCCTGCTACTTGGAAGATGCTCCTGGGCTCCTGGCTCTTTCGTGCCTGTGTCTTCGGTGCGTAGGCCAGTGTGTGGCACCTGCACGAGGGAAGGCTGGCACCCCCGCCCCACCATCTCATGTCTTTCCTTCGTCATCTCCTTTGTTCTGCTTTGCGTGCACACCATCAGTGGAATTGACATGTCAGAGTAGGGCTCTGCTTGTCTTCTGCTGTCATCTTCTGATACTTCCGTGCCGGACACACAGTAGGTGCACACAGCAAGTACCTGGGGGAATGGATGTGGAGTCAAAGTATGCGCTCAATAACTGTTTGTTCATTGCATGAGAAACGGGGACTTTCTGCCAGTAGCCAAGGTTATTCTCAGAGAACCTTCTGGCCCTGTCTTTGATAGAACAGAGATTCCCCTCTTGCCACATGAGTCATCTGCATCTTCTCTGGCTCTGAGTGGAGGCAGCTTTCCTGTTGGCTTTGCTGTGCACCACCAGCATGGTTGACCCCTTCCCAGTCTAAGTGCAGGAGAACTCACAGGGGCAGAAATGTGGAGGAGGCGAAGGAGTCTCTGACTTGACACGCTGGGAACGGAGGCGGGAGGGTGACCAGCGCTTGCAACTCGAGAGCCCCCAGGCGAAGCCCCGGGGATGAGATGTGATTGTTCTGAGTTTTCTAGTTAGTGAGAATGAGCTGTTCTGCCTCCTCAGATGCTGGCACTGATCCACTTAGAATCAGCTGTTGACTCCCCTGCTGGGGTTACGAAGCAAGATGATCTTTAATTATATTCATTCCCCTGCCGCAAGGCCAAGCTGAAATGATCTGTAATATTCTGCCGGATTCCCTCTACGAATGCAAAATGCCAGGTCCTTGTCTCACCCCGAGATGTTGACGGAGCTTGAGATTAGGAGGATTGACCTTGATCCCCAGCGTGCGTCTGGCCGGCTAAGGGACCGTACTTAGGGAGGTCACTAAGTGACCTTATTTAGGGAGGTCACTTCACTTCCCTGAGCTTCGGTTCCCATCTCTATGATGGAAAAGATCGTTCTTGTCCTCTGTCCTACAGGGGAGGTTGTGAGGATTGAATAAAATAACAGACGAGAGCCAAAAAGTGGAGAAAACCCACAGGTCCATCAGTTGATGGATGAGTGAACAAAATGTGGTAGCTCCGTACAATGGAATATTATCCGGCAATAAAAAGGAATGAAGCACTGATACGCGCTACAGCATGGATGAACCCTGAAAACATGGCGCTAAGTAAGGGGAAAAAGCCAGGCACAAAAGACCACCTGTGCGAGTCCACTTATATGACCTGCCCAGAACAGGCAAATCCACAGACAGAGGCAGATTAGCGGTCACCAAGAGTTGGGGGAGGGGAGAACGGGCAGTGACTGCTGATAGGGCTAGGGCTTCTTTTCAGGCTGATGAAAATGTTCTGGAATTATATAGTGGTGATGGCTGTACAACTCTGTGAATATACTAAAAGCCACTGAATTATATACTCTAAAAGGGCGGGTTTTATGGTATGAGAATTATGTGTCAGTGATAGAATAAACACACGTGCGCAGGCTGAGCAAGGTGTGAGGATGCACACGGTTGGGGCACTGCCAGCTCGGCAGCGTCGTCTCGGCATTTACGTGGTGTCTACTCTGTACCCGGCACTGGGACAAGGGCATTGTATGCCTTACTTTGCATCTTCTTTATTTTTTAAAGAAGACTTAGGATCAGGGAAGTTAAGGAACATGACCAAGGTCACGGGTCACAGGGATGCCGAGAGGCCAGACTGGAACCCAGGCCCAGGTCTATCTGACCTTAAAGCCTGGACTCTTGTCTTTATCCCATGCTGCTTCCTCTCTTCAAAGCCTTCTGAATTATAATGAAATGACCTATTTTTTGGAGATCTGGCTGTTACTGAACTTAAAATGGTTCTTAGGACTTAAATGGCGATACCCAAGACTCCCATTGGAAAGGCAGAAATATCTCCATGGTCACTCTAAGTGAACCTTCCAAGCTGTGGGAATTGACTGACTCATGGGTGAGTCGCCCAGGAGACCAGTCGCTGGCCTGTGGCGTAAGAGTGGAATCCAAGAATTCCAGGAGTCAATGACAAACTCCCAGATACTCCTGAGGCCCATTCTCAGACCTGGGTGATGACAGGCACCCACCCCAAAGCTTAGGGAACCGCAGTTTCCTCTGGGAAGGGTGGACAGTCAGCTTTGCAATTGCATCACAGGAAGAGGAGGACACTGCCAGGCCCCAGGCATCATGGATGGGATCTTCGAGCCTGCTCCCATCTCTGAAGGGAGGCTGAGGATGTACCTTGCCAACTCCAAAACAGTTTCAAGGTCTGCGCCAGTATGTCAAAAAGCTGCTGAGTGGTGACAGAAAATGCTCTAACAACTAGAAACAGAAAGTCAGGGGGGTGAGCAAAGCACAGCGGCCCAGCAGGGAGAGGGCCCCGAGCTTCCCGGCTCCAGGCAGCCGATGCGTGTGCCTTACAGAGAAAGCACAAATGGCGTGTGCACGAAGGGGGGCCCCGAGCTGCTCCCCACAGCCTAGGAGGTCTGACCTCAGACTTGAGGGGTCACTGCTTGGTATGGCAAAAGGGGCTCTGAGAGTCAAGGGGCCTTGACACCTTAGCTCTGGCTCACATGGGCTGTGTGACGCAGGGCGAGTCTCTTGCCCTCTCTGGCTCAGGTTTCATTATCTACTAAAGGAGGGGCTTACCTGCAAAACCAGTGGGTCCTCCTTCATGCAGCAAGCCTTTGCGAAGGCCCTACCCCTGGCCTGCAGCAAGGTGCTGGGGATAGAATGGTGAACAAAAAATGGTCACCGGCCTTGCCTCCTTGGAGCTTAGAGGTTAGTGAGGGAAACAGAGATTAGTCAAATAATCCCCAAAATGTAGAATTACAGACTGTGCTACGTGCTGTGAAGGCAGCACAGGACGCTGTTAACGCACAGACTTTATCTTGTGTGAGCCGACCACGTGCCAGACACTCTTCCCATGCTTTATGAGAAGAGGATACCCTGGTGCAATTCATACCCCTGTCAATGTATAGAATATGCCCATCACCCTAGAGAATCCCTCAGTGCCCCTTCCCAGTCAGTTTCCACGCAGACCTCCCCCTGTGCTACCACGGTCCTGAGTTCTGTCAGTATAGATTTGTCTTGCTTAATCTGTTACGGTATTTGTCCTTTTGTGACTGTCTTATTTCACTTAGCATAATACGGTCAATGTTCATCCATGTGTCCGAATTCCCTTTTTTATGGCTGAATAGTATTCCGTTGTATGCAGAGACCACATTTTATTGGACTCCATTTTTTTAATGGAGAAAAATTTCATTCTATTAAAAACACAAGTTTGAAAAAGAACATACAATTAACCAGCCCTGAAACTCTGTAAACTGTTCCCTTAGTCACCCAGGACGTGTTTGGCTGTGTTCATGCTCATGCTGTTCTAGACCCAGGAGATCTTAAAATGCAGACAAGTCCACACAAGGTAGATTTCACGATGGTTTTTATTATCGGAGATGGGGCGCAGAGTGTCTATTCTCTCCCATTTGAACGGGTTCCCCAGGAAGTCGGTTAACATCCTCTCTCCATCTATTTCTCCATGACCGTTCATACCGGAGTCTGCAAAGTAGATCTCTTTGTTTATATCTCCCTTGGCTGTTCTAAAGCCCTATTTGTCATATCTGACACAGTGTGGGTTTCCCATCAGATATGGGAGGCAGCGCCTGCTGAAAGCTGATGGGATGGCAAATGAGAGCTGAAAGCCGTTTAGACGCTGACCCTCGGTACCTTCCCGGGAACTGGAAGCTGCCGGGTGTCTCCGTGCTAGGGACGAGCCTGATAAAAACAGGCGGAGTTAACTGCCTGGGTGCCAGGTTGCTCCAGAAGCGCAAGGAAACAATGAGGGCTGTAATGAAAACTCGGTTGCTCGTATTTGACGGTCGCAGCCTGTCTCAAAGAAGATGCGTGGGTCGAACGCACGGATTATGTTGATGGGATGTGATGGAGAGACAGGGTGCAAAGATGTCCCACCTGTTCTGCACCTGGGGGCGTGACTCAGCCTTCAGCCCTCGACTCAGGATGCTGCTGGGCTTTCTCGGACCCTCCGCTGACCGTCCTTCCAGCCTCCACTGTGTCCCCAACGTTTTCTCAACTCTAACACCGGTGACAAGATGTTGACACATAGAATGCACTCGGTCAATATTTGTCAAATAAATAGAGGAAGAGTGCAGGCCACCTATTCATGACCTGCTTATTAACCTCACTAGACTGTTGGCTCTCTTGTGGCAGGGACTGTGTCACCTTCTCCGCAGCTCCCAGCCCCGCGTCCGGTACCGAGTAGGTCCTCGGGCGAGTTCCCCAGCTGAGAAATGTATTACCAGCGCACATGCCGCTGCAGCCCAGCCGTCGCAGTGCGCGTGCGCACTCCTGCTTGCCCCCGTGTCCTCAGCACGGCCGAGGCAGTTATCACTGCGTGCCCAGCACACAGGCACTCGATAAAATAATACTGATGATTGAATAATATTTGAGCAGCAGTTTCGTTTTTCTTGCCCACTGGAATATTTGTGTTTCTCCTGAAATACGGTCAGAGTTGTACTCCGGTGCCTTGTCTGTCCCCCTTCATTCTGGAATAGAATTATGGAGCTGGTCTTAGGCTTATCTAAGCAGGTTCTATTACTCATGTACCAAGGTAGGCTCTGGACCCGTCTCAAGCTCCTATGAGTTTGTTTTATCATCTTTACTAGGCTTTATGTGTTTGTTTTTGTTGTTGTTGTTGAGCCTTTTAATGGACTTTGGAGACCCCAGGAAAACCAGCCTCAGGGGGGTGGCTTTGCAGGTTTGCCTCTTAGAATCAGCGTTGGGGCTGTGGTGGAGGAGACTTGATTGGCTTCAGGGAGGACAGGCAGGGTTTGATCCCAGCTCCATCGCTCCTCGGCTCTTTGGCCTTACTGGAAGCTATTCCACCCTCAGTGCCAGTTCTCCCATCTGCAAAATGGGGAGAAATTGTGTCCACTACAAAGTGAAGCAAGGATTGGCTGGTGTATCAGCTTCCTAGGGCTGCTACAGCAAATTACCACAAACTGAGTGGCTTAAAACAACACAAACTTATTCTCTTACAGTTCTGGAGGCCAGAAGTGTGACATGAGTCTTACGAGGCTGGAATCAAGGTGCTAGCAGAGCTGGTTCTGCCTAGAGGCTCTAGGGGACAATGTATTTCTTTACTGTTGCTGGCTTCTAGAGGCTACCTGTTTTCCTTGGCTTGTGGCCCCTTCCTCTCTATCTTAAGCCAGTGGTGTAGCATCTTCTCTCTTTGCCTCTGCGTCTGTTGTCACTCTGCCTTCTTCTCACTCCGCTTCTTCTCTGTCCCTCTTATGGGGACCCATGAGGATCTCCCCCCTCAAGATCCTTAAGCCAGTCACACCTGTAGAGTCCCTTTTACTATGCAGGTAACATAGTCATAGGCTCTGGGGGTTTGGATGAGAACATCTTCGGGGACTGTTATTCAGCCTGCCACAGATGGGATTGTGTACGTGGTGACCCTCACGTAACTGAAGTGCTGTGTTGTCCTCCATTCTCCGTTCCTGGAGTAAAACTTACATCTGGGGCTCTCTCAGTTTGGGTTCCCCCAGAAGCAAACTCTGAGTGAAGGATTCAAGAGCAAATAGTTTATCTGAGAGACACCAGGACACCGGCAGGGCTGCAGGAAAGTGAGTCATGAAAGGGAAGACAGGCACTCAAGGGTGAGTTTCCAAGCTGGTGCCCACAGAATACAGAGCATGCATCAGAGTCACTCAACCTTAGGGACCAGGGAGCTGGGTATTTATACTTCAGTTCCCGTCAGTCATGGGTGTGAGAACATCCCATAGTTCTGTGGCACATAGTTCTGGCCTGCTGTGCAGGTGGCAGCTGCAGCAGGAGAGGAGGCCTTCAGGCAAAGAAGTGCAGGCAGTGGCAGTGCAGGAAGTCAGGCCAGTGTGCACCCCTGGGCTGAGGGCAACGGACCTGGTGGTGTCTTCTTGAGAGGCCCAGGGCCAGCAGTCGGTTCTCCAACTGAGCACCTCCGCCCCAGCAGTCAAGTCATTTGCTTACTCAGAGTCACTTGTGGTTAGTCCCAAACCTGCTTATGCCAGTTGTACACTGATTTAACGAAACCAAGTTGAATGTGCAGTTATTGAATGAAACTAAGGTGAAGACTTGCTAGGAGCAAATTGCTTTGGAAACATCTGTTCAGTTAGAGATGATCAAGACAACTCTAAAAGATGCTGGCGGAGGAGGAAGAACCGCAACATTCTAGAAGGAATAGTTGATTCTCACTTTAAAGAGACTCACGTGAGAAATCACAGATGATAAATTACGAGTGTGGTTTATGTGTGTGTGTGTGTACATGTGTATTCCATTCCCATAACTCCACGGGGTGGGTATTATTCTTTTTATTTATTATTGGCAAAGAATCCAAGGCCTGAAGAGTTTTAGTAAATTCCCCCAGGTCCTGCCGTGAGCAGATGGCAGAACTTGAATGTGAACGTCTCCTCTCTGCCCTGCACTACCTCCAGCAGCTCCAGTCTGCCCCTCTTGGAAGTCAGACTAAGATTTCTGGAGCTGATACCATCCCACGTTGCTGGTAGGGACTCAAGACAGGTGTATATGATCTTTTCTCCTTCCCAACTTAGGAAAATTCCTTCATGGAAAAAGGGAAATGATCTCTTTAGTCCACTTTTTCTTAACTTCTTTTGACATTAATGAACTTCTGCTTCTTAATAGACCATGGGAACAACTAAGAATTGTAGCAAAATCATTACCATGCCGTTTTGGTTACTATAGCCTCGTAGTAAAGCTTGAAGTCTGATAGACTGATGCCTCCCAATTTGTTCTTTTTGCTTAAGATTGCTTTGGCTATTCGAGGTCTTCTCTGGTTCTATACGAAACGTAGAATTATTTTTTCCATCTCTCGCCTCGTAAAAATCAACTCACGCTAGATAACAGACTTAGACCTAAGGCATGAAACCTTAAGAATTCTATAAGAAAATGTTGGGAAAACTCTTATAGACACTGGCCTAGGCAAAGAATTTATAAAGAAGACCCTCAAAGCAATCACAGCAACAACAAAAATAAATAAATGGAACCTGATCAAATTGAAAAGCCTCTACACAGCCAAGGAAACTGTCATTAGAGCGAATAGACAACCTACAGAATGGGAGAAAATATTTGCATGCTACACATCTGATAAAGGGCTGATAACAAGAATCTATATAGAATTGAAGAAAATTAACAAGAGAAAATCAACCCAATCAGAAAGTGGTCAAAGCATATGAACCGAAACTTTTCAAAAGAAGACAGAATAATGGCCAGCAAGCATATAAAAAAGTGCTCAGCATCTCTAATCATCAGGGAAATGCAAATCAAAACCACAATGAGATATCCGCTAACTCCAGTGAGAATGGTCTTTATCAAAAAGTCCCAAAATAACAAATGCTGGTGTGGATGTGGAGATATAGGGACACTCCTACACTGCTGGTGGGACTGCAAATTAGTACAATCCCTATGGAAAGTAATTTGGAGATATCTCAAAGAACTAAAAATAGAAATACCATTTGATCCAATAATCTTACTACTAGGCATCTACCCAAAGGAAAAAAAGGCATTCTGTAATAAAGACATCTGCACTTAAATGTTTATGGCAGCACAATTTACAATTGGAAAGATGTGGAAACAACCCAAGTGCCCATCAATACATGAGTGGATTAATAAAATGTGGTATATGTACACCATGGAATATTGCTCAACTACAAAAAACAATGGTGATCTAGCACCTCTTATGTTATCCTGGATAGAGCTGGAGCCCATCTTTCAAAGTGAGATATCACAAGAATGGAAAAAACAAATGCCACATCTACTCGCCATCAAATTGGTACTAACTGGTCAACACTAAGGTGCTCACATGGAAGTAATATATTCATCAGGTGCCGGTCAGGTGGGAGGGAGTGGTGGGGGTGGGTAAACTGACAACTAGTGGATGTGGTGCACACTGTGTGGGGGAAGGGCAAGCTTGTAGGCCTGGCTTGGGTGAGGCAAAGGCATTATATGTAACCAAAATGTTTGGACCCCCATAATAGTCTGAAAATAATGGAAAAAAAGAATTGTAGCAAAATCAGCCCTACCCTTCACTTCTGGTACAGACACCCAGCAGAAATATTGGGCACCCTCCCTCCACTTTGCCCAATATCGGGGTTTGGGGAGGAGGTGTGGAGGAGAATGCCCTGGCACTGGTCTTGACTTTGCAGAGGACTCCAGATTTGGGACTCTGGCAGCAACAGGAATCAAACACCTACACAGACACTCAATTCTGGTGGCTCTAGGGCCCGGAGTCTTCCATTGTAGTCCTGGGTGCCAGGCTTCTTCTGGAATTCTGTTGCTGGGAAAGAGGGAAAAGCCTTCACTGAACAGAGCTTATTAACCAAGTTATTAACACCCTGGGGCCGGCTGGTTTTCTTCTTTCATTTTCCACAGAGCTCCCCGCAGAGGCAGCCAGGGAACAGACCTCTCCCCAAGAGAACTGGTTCAATAAGAGGTGCCAGGAGACTACTGCGGGAATGGCTGGGGTGCTGTTCTCATAAGGCAGTTCTTGCTCCCTTCTGAATGGGAAATTGATTAACTTACACTGTGGTTACAGCATTCAAAGTAGCCTTGCTTATTTTCACTGAGGTTTTTAAAGGAAGCATCGTTGGCTGGGTGGCTGGTATGGTAATCCCTTTAGTGTCAAGATGGCACTTTTGATACAGCTGGCTCGGGGAGGGCACGGACCCTGCTCATTGGACACATGTTGAGTGCTGGCCTTGGCTGGGCCCCGGGCTGGGCACTGTGGACACAGAACTAACATAACCCTGTGCTGGACAGAGGGTGCACAGACATGCGGTTGGTGCCATGAAGGAGGTAAACAGAACTGTAGGGGGACAGCTTCTCCCGCTCTGTGTGGGGTGGAGGTGTAGGAAAGAAGGATACCCATAGGAGGTGACAAGTGAGCTGGGTTGGGAAAGACGGTTCTGGATTAGCCACGTGGAGAAGGTGAAACAGGCAGCTTGCTCCAGGCAGCCTGGGCTGAAACAAAATGCTGCGTTATGAGAACTTCAAGGGCATCGCTGTGCCCAGAATGTAGGATACAAGCAAGAAAAGATAAGTCTGGAGATGCAGACAGATTCCGGTCGGTGGGGCCTTTTGATCTTGTCAAGAAACCGGGATGTGACCCTGGAAGTAGTCTCTAGTGGTACCTGCTTATTACAGCATGAAATTCAGCTGCACGTGGGAAGCAAGGGACTCGGATGATTTATCTCTGTAATAATGAGTCATATTTTAAGAGTTTTCTATGCATTTTCACAGGGCGTAAGTTGATAGGCAAATTCTGTTCTTCAGTTTTAATTGTGCAAACCCAAGAGGCAAGAATTATTCTTCATTTCCAACATGAAGAGCAAAGTCTGTGCTCTGGCCCTGCGCCAACAACTGGTGCTGGGGCACTGTAGTGCCAGCCACATGGAGTGGTCGGGGACTTGGTGTCCTGCACGTGGCCTGCAAGAGGTCACAGGTTCCCAGCATGCACTTCTGATGTGGGAACTTGCCAACCCTGGTGTGGCTCTACCCACACCCACACCCTGGACATCTCTTCTCCCAGAATCTTCTGCTGCTACTGTGTCCCTCCCCTCTGCTTTTATTGGTCTTTCTGTCCAGCCTCTGGACACAGAAGACCTGGGCCACAGACAGGCTGCCATTTGCCAAGTGGTGTTCCAGGTAGCCAGGCATGAGGGCAGGAGCCCTACACAGGGTCTGGTTCCAGCTGTGCCCAGTCGGCCCCTTTCCTCACTGGGCCTGTTTCCTCACTTCCTAAAACAAAGTGTTGAGCTAGATGAACTCTCAAGTTCTTTCAGACGCTGTTGTCCTGTTCACTGCTGCGTCCCCCGGTGCCAGGCCCAGAGCAGGTGTGGATACGGAACTGGAGAATAAACCCCTGAACACCCATCCTGTGCCAGGCAGCGTCTGCCCCAGGGCAGACAACAAGGAGAATAAAACGAGACCCCTGTCCTCAAGCATCTAGTGGTAGAAAACGATATGTAAGTGAATAATTAGAATATGGTATGAACAAGTATAAAACACAAGTAGAAAATACTGGGGCGGCCGCAGGGGAGAGGCTATTCTGTGAATTCTTTAATTCCATTCTCAGTGGAGGGATTTTAACAAAAGAAGGAAGCTCAACAAGATCGCCCACAGTCGCCAGCACACACGTACCAGAACCTTGCCGAGGCTACAGAACGTTCAAGTGTCTGTTGTCTTTGAACTCACGGGTGCAGTTTCTTGTTATTGTGTACACAGAGAACACAAATAATATACGTATTCTGTTTTCACGACTGAGCTTACAAATTTGCACCAGATAATTTTTTTTCTTTAAAAAAAAATGCCAATAAGAGTTGGTTGGTAAAACTGTGCTGGGCCTGCTACAGACTATTTCGTGAAACTTACAGAGAGCTGCTCAGGACCTGCCCTAGTCGGCAAGTGACTCCCACCCAGGTGACGACCACCAAGGGTCAGGAGAGCCTTTCTCTCCCCCGACTCCTGACTGTGCAAGGGGCCGCTTCCATGCCCCAGACCGAGCTGCCCCAAGCCCGGCAAACATTTGCGCTGGAGCAGCTGCCGCAAGGCGGCTGGGGTTTATTAGGTGGTGGCGGACTAAACGTCAGGGGACAGGTCTGCTTGGATTACTCCGCGGCACGCCCCACTGACACTTTCGGAAGAACCCGGAGTGATTTTTCCCAGTGCAAAGCCAAGTGACCAAGAGGAAAAAGGAACAGGTGCAGGATCCTCCTAGCAGCCTGGTGCCTGGAGTGTCGTCCCAGCCCCTCCCCTCCAGATGGCGAGGGGCTCACAGCTAGAGAAGGCCGCTCCTCAGGGCCTTAGACACCGGCAGGGACATGCTAAAGCTTCCGTTCACAGTGTCCGACTTGTCCTGGGGCAGAAGGTGTGGCAAGACCCTCAGAAGCCAGGGAGCCATCAAGACCGGTGAGGGCGAAACAAATTCTACATGTAAAGCTAGGCGCCTGTGTCACCGAGCAAAGGAACGCTTTTTCACAAGGATATTCTCCTCAACAGAATGAAAGGGACACCCAAGTGCCTGCAGGGCTCCCAGCTTCTCTGTGGGAATCAGATTCCCTGGATGGCAGGGCTGCCCCTTCCACGTGGGCCGAGATTCCCCACCCTGCTCTATGGCTGCAGAAATCTCCCTTTGTGGGCAAAGCAACCTGCTGCATCAGCACCGTCGCCTCCCACGGTCAGGTGAATGGCTGCCCTCTGTGAACAAACGAAGGTGGGCCGCAGCCCGCACATCCAACGGGCTGGTCACACTCGGCAGTTTCACCCTCATCGTGAATTATGCATCTGTGAACCTGCTAGCTTTTTCTTGTCTTCTGTTTCTCAAGTGCTTATAATATACAAGACCCTAAAACATACACTTGGTGCAATCCCACGTAACAGTGAACCTGCGACGGCCCGTCTGAGGTTTGTACTTGGGAGCCCTAGATTTAAGGAGACCGCCAAGCTGAAATAGACACAGGGAGAGAGGGGACCTACTGTGTTTACGGATTCATCCTGAAGACCAAGCTGGGAATTCTGCATGGCCAGTCTGAAATGGCACGTAATGACAGTATCCTTCCTTGTCACCAAAATAATTGGTGGTTCAAATGACTGACTTGGGTTGACGGCAGCCCCTGCAAATGGAAGAGAGTTTTTCTTTCATGTTCCTCCTCCTTTTCCAGTTCTTTTATTTATTTATTTAGAGACAGGGTCTTGCTCTGTCACCCAGGCTGGGGTGCAATGGCACAATCATATTAATAGCTCACAGCAACCTCAAACTCCTGGGCTCAAGCCATCCTCCTGCCTCAGCCTCCTGAGTAGCTGGGACTACAGGTGCGTACCCCTATGCCCTGCTAATTTTTTTGCAGAGTGGGGGTCTTCCTATGTTGTCCAGGATGGTCTCAAACTCCTTGCCTCAAGTGATCCTCCTGCCTTGGCCTCCCAAAGTGCTGGGATTACAGGCATAAGCCACCACGCCCAGCCTTTTTCCAGTTCCTTTCAGTTAAAGACAGGAAGATCACACTCTGGTTTTGGGCAAAGTCATTGGCCAAAAAGGAATGTTGCTTCGAAAACAAACTGAAAGCTCTTACTTAGCAGGACAGGATGCTTTTATGCAGACCACCATTGTGTGCCAGCCATAAAACCTCCTTAATAACTTTGCCTTAGATAGAATTCTAATATCCATAATTCATTCAAGAGGGATGACTCCAGAGACCTCACTGTGGTTTATCTTATTTTTGCATAATTACACTCCCCCCTCCTCCCCGCCCAGGGTGTGTGTGCCGTGATTTACAGAGATGTTAGGATACCTGGTTATTATTCCTCACTCCTGATCCATTTTTATTCTTCCTGATTTTGCAGAGTCATTTGCTAGATAAGGCCACTTAAAAAACAAATGCATGTTTTAATAGCTAATATTGAATTTACATTTTTATCTCAGGTGTATAGGGATAATGATGTGGCAATTAAAGACAAATATATAATTTCTAGTCATGACTTGGGATTACTCTGCTGACAGAACAAGTGCTGACTTAGATATTTAAACGAATGTTAAATTTTTTAAAACTTTGGGGATTTTTGACAATTGATGGATGGCTCAGTGCTTTCCAATTTCAGGTGGGGTAAAAAAATCTCCTGATTTTGCACCTTATGTCTAGGTGTCTCAGTATTGTGTGGTCAATTCATTAACTACACTCACAGTATATCGATAAGATAGAAGCAGTATGGACACTATGATCCTATACGTGTGTGTACAAACATCACACAAATTTGGCTGGGCACGGTGGCTCACACCTGTGATCCTAGCACTCTGGGAGCCTGAGGAGGGAGGATCGCTTGAAGCCAGGAGTTCAAGACCAGCCTAAGAAAGAGTGAGACCCCCGTCTCTACTAAAAGTAGAAAAAATTAGCCAGGCGTGGTGATGCCGTCCTATAGTTCTAGCTACTCAGGAGGCTGAGGCAGGAGGATGGCTTGAGCCCAGGAGTTTGAGGTTGCTGTGAGCTAGGCTGACGCCACTGCACTCTAGCCTCGGTGACAGAGGGAGACTCTGTCTTAAAAAAAAGCACATAAACTATACAAATATATGTGTACACATATGTACATATATCCATGTTTCTAAACATCTTTCAATGCATATGTGAAAGAACAGATAACGATATTAACAGAGACGAACTCTGGGTTTATGGGGTTTTGCTCTCTCCAGCTTTCAACACAACTGCCTCCCTGTCGCCTCCCTCCTAATACTCCTAGTAAAACCCCTTCCAAGTGAGGGAGGCAGGTGTTTCTCCTGGCGATGGGATGCTAAGGGGAGGGTAGCAGGAGTCATCATTTCTTCCCACCGGGAAGCAAGGCACCACATTGCCCTCATTCTGGAAGTTTGTGCTGCAAACTGCCATTCGGTAGTGCTCCCAGAGCACCAGCATCTCTGGGTCCCATCTGCCTGTGGAAAACCACCACCTGGAAGAGGAATATCCCAACTTGAGAGAGGGAAACTCTTCAATAAGTCTGTGGACTTGTTGCCTTATGTCATTTGTCCCTGAGCCTGGACGGTAGAGCAGATGCCTGGGGGTGCTTGCCTGCAGCTGGGGCTGGCCACCGCTGGTGTGGGTGCTGAGATATTCTTGGTGGAAACAATCTGCCCCATCACCTTATCTTTGATCTTCTCTCTTCCCCCAAAAGTCTGTCTATGTGTGTTGTGCGTGATTCAGCTTCTGCCGTGCTTGTCACTTGGCTCTCAGCAGCACCCGTAACTGTCACCTTATTTTCAGAGGCACCCTGTTTCTCTTAGGTGTTTGGTGGCAAGTCCACAAGTTTGTTCCAGGGAAGGGAGTAGATATTTATTTCTGGGTTCAGCACATGGAGTTGGGCTCACCATGCAGGCACTCAGCTTGGTCCCCATTAAAAAGGCCAAACTGGAGAATGGTACCAACGTGCAGAGGGCCCAGGCCTGCGCCACGCCATGACGGTGGTGGTCTGTTACTGGAGAAGGTTTAAAATGAAGCGTGAGGCTAAGCGTGATTTTAACTCGAGGCAGTAGCGTGGTTTTAGCACCAGGCCAGGAGGAGATGGGCTATTAATCCTTCTGACGTTCCCTTTGAATAGCTTCATATTTCAATCCTGTTAAGCTGTGGGGCCGTTGTTTATCAGTCTCCCTCCAAAAGCGGGACCTCTGCCGTGCTGAAGCTGCAAAACGCCTCCTGGCTCTGTGCTTTTAAGTCGACAGTTGGCTTCAGCCTGCTCCGATGACCCTGCCGCCCACCAGCTCTGAGATACGCTCAGGCCACTCCCAGCTGCCTCGGCTCGCCCCATCTGTCACTGACCGAGCACAGGGTCAGCGGGCCTGGTGCCCTTCAGTTGGAATGTTGAGAAAAGGAAGAAGAAAATAACGCATCTGGAAAATTAGAAAGAGACAGAGGGGGAGGTGGTCAGGCATGCTGAAGAATCCAGAATTCCAAAGTGACCGTCGCCATGCCTTCAGCCCTCCTGTTCTAATCTCCACAGCCGAAACATTCATTCATTCGTGTATTCATTCATCAAACATTTATTGATGTTTACAGCGATGCAATATTGATATTATAAAAGGGAGGTCCCAAGTGTGCTATGCGAGGTGCCACAGAAAAGGATGAAGACAGCAGATGAGCCTGTCAACTGACCATCCGGGAGTGGGGTGACATTGGCCAGGGGAAAGTTGGCAGGTGTCAGAGGGCAGGATCTGGAAATAGATCATCTGAGCTTTAAAGCTTGACTCTGCCACTTACGGGCTATATGGCATGAAGGAAAGTCATTTCACCTTCTTGGGCCTCGGTTTTGTCATCTGTAAAATGGGACTAATCATGGTACCATTCTTACAGGGTTGTTGAAAGGACTTAATGAGTCATTGCAAATAACACAGCTAAGCATTCAGTAATTGTTGAGTTAGTTGTTAAATAATTTCTATTGTAATCTATTAATATATTATAAAAGGGCAAGCACAGGGTTTTAGGGAAACATCCTACAGGGGAAATCTGCCTTATACAGGAGGTCATGGAAGGCATCCCCGAAGATGGCACATGTAAGCTGAGAGTGGGAGCCCCGCCCCTACTCTCTTGTCCCTGAAGGTCGACCCCTCACATGAGTGCTCACAGTCTCCAAGAGTAAGATTAATTGGGTCCCTGTCTTCTCTTTGGCTTAGTTGGGGAGGCTTTGGGGCAAGGAGTGTACCTTGAGCATCTTTCTAGAACTTTCTGCTGCAGTGATCGTATCCTATTGCTTTGTCCTTCATTGAACAACCAAATGAGTGAGCGACTGATTGATACCCCCACACAGACATTGGAAAAAGATTGGAAGATTTGAGTCTGCTACAACGTGGCCCAGCTCCAGCCTTGCAGATCTACCGGGTTCTCCTGATCATGCTGCCTTAAAATTGTCTAGTCAGTTACCTCTTGGCTGAGCCCAACACTCTTGGACTGTCGGCAAGAAGGACACCCCCCTCAAGCTGCCCCTGCCCAGGAGTTGAAGGAACTATGGGAGAGGAATGCAGGAAGCAAGGGGTCCAGGTGGCTTTGCAATGCCACCTCTTTCCCCAGCCTCCACCCCGTCTTCCGCACCACTCTCCCTCACCCCCTCACCAGCCATAGCTTTTAGAGGTGCTCTAACTCCCTCTGTAGCCAGCATACGTGCACCTTGCTTTATACAAAGCGTGATCCTGAAAATCTGTTTATAAATCTCACTTGTTTTGGTGAATACTGTAAAAAAAACCTTCCAAGAGACATGTTAATTCACAACATGTTGTACATAATTCAGTATGCAGCAACCAAATTAATTTTGCATGCACGGTATTTTTAACTTGCCACCCATGCTGAGCTAGTTCCTGCCATGTGAGCCTGAGACCTCGGAGGACCATTCACACATCTCCTTCCCTCTAGTGTTAGGGTCTGAGCCCTTTATTCATTCTGGAAGTATTGATGAGCACCCTGTGTGCCAAGCCCCGTGCAAATAGGATCTTTGTACATCATGCTAAGGAGTTGGGCAGGTGAGGAGTTCAGGCAATATAGCATGTTTTCTTCCCACCGAACCTCCTGGGGATGGTTTGACCATTTACAGGAGGAGCATCCGCATAAGTTAGTGATTCTCCAACACAGCAGGCTTCAGAATCATCTGGAGGGTTTGGTAGGACCCAGATGTCTGGGTCTCACTGCTGGAGTTCCTGATGCAGCAAGTCTAGGATGGGGCTGAGAACTTGCATCTCTAACAAGCTCCCAGGTGTAAGTGCTCCTGCTGGTCCAGGGATCACACCTTGAGAACCACTGCTTAGGCCTTCATGAGCTCAATCAGGAGAAGTAGAGCCTGCCAGAGAGGAAGGGGAAGGCTGAGAAATAGTGGGCAGGAGCCAGGTAAATGCAGCTGCCGACAAGCAGGGGTCCTGGGGTTCACATTCTTGGTCCAAATGATATTTTGGGGAGTCAACACCCCTTTCCATATGACAAAGAAAAGGAAGGGTTAAAGCAAGTATCGGCTACGGTGATGTTAAGGAAATATCGCGCTCCTTTTTATAACCATACACAAATTTGCTGCATCTGGAAACATAACCCATTTCCCTCTTTATTTTTAATCATCTCTGTTCTCTTGGAGAGTAAATACCGTACGTTGAAGGCTTTATTTTGGAATCCCATTTTCTCATTGATTTACGTTCTCTTCTCTTGTGGCTTTATGACCACTTAGGATGCATCATCAGTGGGCAGCGGCTTCCCGAGTCCCCATCCCCCTCCCCACTCCTTCCTCCCACCCCGTAATTTAACGATCCATAAAACACTTCAGTCCATTGAAAGAGTATTGGTTTAAAGGGGCCCACTTTTTTGATAAAGGGAAGCTCTCTGCTCTGAAGCTTGGAGATTTCAGTTTTCCTGTGTTGAACTGCAGTCTCGGAGGCTCAGCCCCGCTGCCCTGTGACCGTGGCCTCTGGCCCGGTCCCCTGGCTGCCACCTGCCTTTCCTTCCACTTCCATCTCCTTCCAGTGCAGTTCTTGCCAAAGGACCCAGCAGAGAAGCTGCTTCCCAGAGCATAGAGCCTTTGGAAGGAGCAGAAATGAGAGTCACTGAGGTAGAGTTGCCAGAAAATCGCAGTCCCCCGTCTCTGGAGTATGAGGCAAGGTCGGCTAAGCCTTGGCCAAGTTCTTGAGGCTTGCCTGTGTCTTTGCTTCTCTAGTATTTTACCCAAAGGCTGCTCAGAGTCTTCTGATTCCTATGGAGTGGGTATGAATGCCCATCTGCGAAATTAGTGACATTTCTTGTCCACGTTTTACAGATTTGCCTATAGCACATCCAGCTTTGATTTCAGCTTCGAGCCCCTGTATTTAGCCGGAGTGGTGGAAATGTGCCACCAGCCAGTTCAGATGGGGGTGAGGAGGTGTTTAAAGTGCCCAGAGGTTCTGGGGTGGGGGCATCTGCTCCTCAATGTCATCTGTGCACCCAGACATCTGCTGAGACATCCGCCATCCCATCTAGACAGCTGCTGTCGAGTTGCTCTTGGGGTCGGCTGGCCGCTGTCTCGGGACCCTCCCATGGCATATGGAAATAATTCTGGGGCTTCAGCAAGCTCGTCTCTCAGGGCCCAGCTCAAATGCCATCTTCTCCTCAAAGCCTGCTGGTTCAGGCTTCCAGAATTCCCCTTTGGAATTCTTTGGTACCCGGGAGACCCTCATCATTGACAGCACTCAGCTTGAGCTGTCTTGTGGTGGCAGAATCTTTCATGTCCATCTACCTCTGCCACTAAAACATCAGCCCCTCAGGGGCCGGCCACAGCCTGTTTTATATCCCTGTTCCCAGAACTTGGCATGGGGCAAAAGAATGGGTGGACCAAGTTTTCTGAATTAAAATGCAAAGAATGTCCAAACACCTGGAGCTGGCAGACCCCGATCCTGATGGCACATAGCAAACGAACGCAATTGTATCCCCATTGGTTCTCCCTGAAAAAAAAAAATGCACGAGAACGTTTGGATTGACCGGGGACAAGAACACAAGGGCTTCACAGGTGAAACGATGAGTTGTTGAAGATAAGCCCTGTTTATCTCCACTCTTCCATACTCTGGCTGTAGCACGTACCTGGACAGAAAGCCCCAGAAAATGACCTTTGGGTGCCCTTCAACAGGGACAGAAGTGAAACCCAACCCCCTAGAGAAGTTTCTGACCAGAGGTCCGGGATCATGACATCCTCTATGGACAGTGAGAAGGCAAGAGTGTAGCCGGGAGAGCCGTCCTCGTTGGTAAACTGAAAAGGCAGGATGATCCCATGGATCTTAGATGGGACCCACGGAGGACTTGGAGTACTCTTGGACTCCATGCCTGGAAGGCCCGGTTTTCCCATGGAGGTGTGTTTGTTCCTTCTGAGCCCTTCCTGATTATCGAGAAGCTTGAAAGAAAGAGCTGATTGGCAGTCCATGTTCATTTTGACAGATACGCAGTGAGTGTTGTGCCTGGCGCTGTGCTGGGCCCTGGGAATGCAGTGGTGAGTGACAGCTGGCTGGTGGCTGCTCTCCCACAGGCTACGGCGGGGAAGGGACATAGCTTCCAATACTTAGCAACAAACAAATAGCAGAGCTGTCAAAGCTACAACAACAATAAAAACAGGCACTCTGAGAGAGTGATGGTGGGCAGAAGCTTGTTTACATTGGGGAGTAGCAAAGGCTTCTTGGAAGAGGTGCCATTTGAGCTGAACCCTGAATGATGAGAAGGAACCAGTGAGTGGTATGCTAATCAGTGTTTAACAACCACCTCTTTTAAAAAATCCCTGATTTACAGCATCTTCCAATTTCCGTGGCATAAATACTCCCACCGTGGCTGATTTCAAGCTGTCCCTCTGATGTCATAGGAAGAGATGTGCACTGTCAGCTCTTGGGAGCTGCCATGAGTCAGCCCAGCAATTACTAGAGTGAGCCACACAAACATCTAGAGAATGAGCCGTCTGGCATAGGAAATAGCAAGTGCAAAGGTCCTGAGGCAGGAACAAGTATGGTGTGCTCAAAGAACAGTGCAGCCTGATCCTAACAAGCAAGGGGTAGAGAGGGTTATGCTGGAAAGAGGCCAGATCCCCTAGGGCCTTGTGGGCTGTAGGAAGGAGTTGTGGTCATGAAAGTCTTTGACAACCCTAAATGCTAATGCCAGGGTTCCTGGGTAACACAGTTGGCAACATCACAGGAAGGAGGATGACTTGCCCAAATCGTTTCTGAAAATTTGCTCTAACCCGATGGATGAAATAGTCAGAGACTGTGCACGCTGCCCCGGTTTGTTTACCATTCTCTTGGTGTCTGACAGTGGCATTTGTTTACTACTCAAAAGAATCAAATGTTTCAACTGGGAAAAAAATATTGTAGTGACAAATGTGTCCACACACCCACCCTCTGCTTGAAAATGTCACTGAGACAGAAGTTGAGCATGTGCGCCTGGCTCATATCCGAAAAAGCAATGGTGTGGCTGACCTGAGGCAGCGAGGACACCGAAGAGCCTTCCAGGCGGGGTGGCTTTCTCACACCTGCTCATCCCGTTTTCACAGTCCTGTTCACGCGGCCAGGAGGGAGCCAGCGAGAAGGGAACTTGAGCAGTAGTAGGTCCATCTTAGCGTGGAATAAGCCTCTAGGAACTGGGTAGGGTGGATCCAGTTCAATTCTGGACAATTCCTGTCTCCTGTCCTTGCTCTCCATGAGAAAGTACAACATGATCAGAGGAGCTGGCCCAACACGAGGGGACGTCAAAGGGAAGTCTTGTTTGAATGAAGATGCCAGAGCAGATTTCAATTACACCTGCTTTTTATTTATTGGACTTTTCAAAAGATATGCCTGTCCGTGCCCTTTGGCATGAGTATATAACTTTAAACATGGATCCTTCGCATAACTTTTAAAAACCAGAGCAGCCCCCTGCAGACACTCTCCACCAGGAGTCCATGTCCAAACGAGTTCCACAAGCAGAGGGGCACCTGTCCCCTTGGCCATCTCACGGCGGCTCTGCCTCCTTGCACACTTTCCCTCCGCCTCACCCACCTGTGTCACACACACCCTACCTCCCCTCCTGTCTTGGTGTCTCTGGCTCCCAGATTGTCCACTCGCTGGGGTGGAGGCCCCTTCCCTGCTCGCTGACACGCTGCAGGACATGCTGGTCAATTTCCCCGTGTTAACAGATGGGTCTGCCGTTGGTTTATTCACCACCCGTGCTCAGAGGACAAGACTGAGGAGGAGGAGCGGTGAGGAGGGAGAAGGGGCTGTCTTCTTTATCTGCTTCTCATTCCTTTTGGGGTCCTAAATTTTTCAAAGGCCCCGAGGTCTGGGCAGCTCAGGAAGTTAGGGAAGCAAACCTCCTTGCAGGCATTTGTAACCTAGAAAACTTGGCTGGGCTCAAGGGTTTCTGGAACATATTGAAATTGTTTGCAAAATTGTGTGTGTGTGTTGATTTCTCTGTGAAGAGGGTTTGCAGCTTTCATCACATCCTCAGAGGGTTTTATGGGTTTCATAACTCCCAAAAAGGTTGAGAACAAAGTGCCAGGAGGTATAGGTTGTCCCCTTCAGCCCCTAGCATGAAGACACAACAGTTTGCACACAGTCTCAGGGCTTCATAGACTCCACAGAGCCCCATTCACAGTCCCTGTTGACGTCAGAGTTGGGAAAGTGGTGTTTATCATGGGTGAGGGGTGGTGTGTGTGGTGGTTGAGGGCCCAACTCTTAATCCCTACTCTTTGGTTTTCTGTCTGGTCTCTGCTTTCTGAGAGCCTGGCAACAGATCATTTTAATTAAAATGTAGAATGGCCTTTTTGATGTGCTCTGTTAAAGTGTTTAACGGGTGCCTTTGGTCTGTAACCACCTTCCAGCAGCACCCTCATTTCTTTCATTCCTTACTGCTTTTTCTTTCTTTTTTCCCTGAGAGTTAGAAAAATAGTAATTTATACCTGAAATCTGTTCTTCACCCACTTACCCTACCTACCCCCACCATCATTTTAATTTTGGGGGGGAAATTTTTTGCTTACTATGTTCCAGACATTGACTGTGCTAATCATGTAAGATTAATAATAATACAAGTCAGGATAATAATAATAATAATATTATAATAATAGTCAGGAAAGCACTATTGTCTATTCCCATTTTACAGATAAGGAAACTGAGGCTTTGAGATGGTAAGGTCATACAGTGTGGAAATAGTACAGCAAGGATTTGAACTCAGGTATATGCTAGGGTCTTTCAGGTTACACCCTACAAACTACAGGCTCCTTATACAGCACATATCATGGAGATTGGTCTAAAGCAGGCTGACCAGTTTTCCAGAGAAAAGGACGCAGAGGAGCTGGGAGAATGTGGCTTGCATGTGAGAGCCAAGTGGGCTTCCCCATCCCAGGTGCCAGGGATAGGCAGGCTCATTCCCCAGTGTCAGATCTTGAAGGAGCAAGAAGGCAGCCCACCCTCAAAAAAGAACAGAGAGAAAGAAGTGGTGGGCTATGCATTTCTCCTTCCAATTTCTCCTTCCAAACTTGCCCATCAAATAAGTCCCTCTCCCTCCCCTGGGGTAGAGTGGAACAAGTGAGGAGAGGGACCTAGAAGATTGTATCCACTGAGGACCCTCCTGTGGAAGGAAATATCAAGACTAGGGAAGAAGTGTCCCCCATCCAAGGGGATTTTGTTACCCAGCACCATGAGGATCCTGTTAGACAGAGGTTCCATAGCACAGGGTCCCAGTGGACAACGTTCTAGACTTTCCATCATACCATGGAGTCAAACAGAGCGTCTTTGGAAGGGACAAATTGAATCAGGTCAATTCGGAATGCCACTGATGTCACTAAAACCTAGCAATATTGCAAAATCCACTTGTGTGCATTTGGAAAATCTAGTTATTCCTCTGCAAAACTGATAGACGTGTCTGTGGAGCACAGTGGACTGACCTGACACATGCCCTGTGGGACGCTCTGGGGGGTAAGCCATCAGTGAGAGAGACCCAGGGCTCTGTACTCTGTAGGACAGGCCATATGGTCACAACATCACATGCTTTGCTTCAGGGACGAAGTCTCCACATCCTGTGTCTGGAAGGATTTTCCATTTACTCCTCCAGGCCTGCTCTCTACCCTTGTTCCCTGGTCTCTGCCACAGGAGGGGACCTGTACAGATGGCATCTCTGGGCTCAGCCAGCGTGGAGTCAGAGCAGGAGCGCAGGAGGAGGAGGAGGTGAGGTCAAGGTATTCGTTGGCCCAGCTCCCTCCACCAAAGGTCACTGCAAGGCAGCCTGCTCTACCTGGCCCTTTCTTTGGTTACCTCTTAAGCTCACAGGTGGCAGCTCCCAGCAACGGCACTACCCTGCATGATTCCTGTGTTAGCTGCCATAACAAAGTACCACAGACCAGGTGGCTTAATCACGGAAATTCATTTTCTGATAGTCCTGGAGCCTGGAAGTCCAAGATCAAAGTGCCAGCAGGGCTGGTTTCTCCTGAAGCCTCTCTCCTTGGCTTGCAGATGGCCACCTTCTTGCTGCCTCTTCACATGGTGTGCAAATTGCACACTTGTCCCTGGTGTCTCTTCCTCTTCTTATAAGACACCAATCATATTGGGTTAGGACCTCACCCCAGTGGCCTCATTCTGATTTTGTCACCTCTTAAAGACCTTATGTTCAAACATGGTTACATTGTGAGTCTTGAGGGTTGAGGTTTGACATATGAATTTGGGGAGGAGGAGGAGACACCATCCAGCCCATAATGTCCCCCACCCCCCAACACCTTCTAGTAAGCGCTTCCTCCTAATTTGAATGTGCCACCTGTTTCCTGTTGCCTGACTGATACAGGAAACCCTTTGAGCTGTTTCTCTTGTAGAGATTGGTACAAATCGCCTACTTGTACCCACCCCCAGGAATTGGAAGACGGTGAATAATAATCTGGGCTGAGTTTTCTCTAGAGCCATGAAATCCCTACTTAGATAAAGGCCTCCCTCTCAGTCTGTCTTTGGTACCATGCTCTCGTCCACCAGCAACTTCAGAGGCCACGGATGGCATGGCGTGTTCTAAAGTCAAGCTCCCCTGCCCCGATGGTTTTTAACCAGCATGCATCAGCATGTGAGAACATTTGCCTGGGTGTCACCATGTTGTGATCAGTGTGTAAAATGGAGTTTTGGTACAACTGAGGGTGCAAACCATGATGGGGAGGTCTGTTGGGTTGAATAATTGTGAGCACAAGGCACCGCTCACTGAGGTTGGGAGGGGACATCACAATTTCACTGAGCTAGGGGAGGACGTTGCATTTGGAGGTAATAAGTACATAAGAGGATAAAGGTGGTAACAGCTGCACCCCAGCACAGCATCTGGTGAAGGGCCAGAAAGTGGATGTTACAATAAACACAATGCAATGGAATGCCTTCTCCAGCGTGGGGAACCACCGCCATGCTGAGAACCATTCCAGGCTGGGAGTTCTCTTGGCCATCAGCCTCCTTGTCTTAGCAGATCTCTTTTCCAGAATTCTCCAAAGCCATTTGATGGTGGTGTGGCTCTTCCTTTGAAATCCTTATTTCCTTTCCTTTCCCAGCCTGACTCTCCAGTTCACCCTATTCTGCTGCTGAGGAGCCTGAGAATTTCTGTAGCATTCTGGAGCCATCGGCCGCCATTTTGGGTGCTTTGCGCACTCTGGGACTCTGCTCCGAGTCCCACTGCTCTCCTCCGTTTGTCCGTTGTGTCAACAATCAGGAAACCTAGACCATATGTTTCCAACTTGTTTACGCTGAAATCATAAAACAGCGTTTTGAGTAGTTGTTTGAAGTCCGTAAAGGTTTTACATCCCTAGGTTTCACTCCTCAGAGCTCTTCTTTAATTAAACGCAGTTCATGCAACATTTACGAATGCTCCATGCCGAGCACTGCACTCGGCTCTGTAGGTGCAGGGAGGAGGAATGAAACAGACCTTTCCTTCCTGGAGCTTGCGGCATGAATCACCCTGCCAAGCATTAATGAAATTAAACTGCGTGGTAAAGTGTTCACTTTGAAACCCCAGGTTCGTGAGTTTGAGCAGCTTCCAGATCTGGCCAGGGTGGCGTTTGCTTTTTCCCACTGGCTCAAGCTTTCAGATTTTCTCCTTCCCAGTGGTGGACGCGTTTAGCAATGCGGCCATGAAGTCGCCAGTCAGGCTGTCTGAAGCCTTTTTTGCCCTGCCAGACCTGGCTGTGCCTTTCCACAGATGGGAAAATCCATGGGTCCCCCAGAGTGCCCACGTCCGCGCAGAGGCCCACAGTGTGGCTGAAATTAGGACTTTTGACTCTGAAGTTCCAGTGAGGAGAACTCAAAGGTAATTGGAGGGAACAAGTGACATTCTGCTCTGTTGACTCTATTTCACAACCTCAGACTGTGATCCCCACTGAGGAGCCAATTTAAATCCTACCCTCCTTGGTAACTGTTAATGTCGTCAAAGCACAAAAATCTACTTTACGGGACAATATTAGGATTTTGTTTTCCTAAGTAAAATTCCCGTGGACTTGTCTTGTCTTCTCAAATGTGCCAGGTGTTAAGAATTGTGTGAGGTTGACATCAGAGGGTTTTCACACGGTCTCTGGGCAGAGCCACATAAAGGTGTTTTTCAAGCCCCAGTCGGTGCCGCACAGAGGACGGCGCTCTGCGGAAGCCGGCCTGCGGCTCTGCTCACACGCGGTGGTGCTGATGGCTCCGGCTCCACATTCGTGAGCAGCAAGATCCAATCAATAGCGACTCCTCCTCACCCCGTGGCATCTTCTTTTGCCTGAGTGTTCAGCTGGCGGCAGCCGATGGTGATCATTTAAAGATCTGGTTTTGGTCCTGCAGTGTTGGGTCGTCTATAGACTGTCACGTCCTTTTTTGTTTGTTTGTTTCTTTGTTTTATCATTTTGTTCACCCTCACCAGGTCCTTGAGTTTAGAGATACTTTTTGAGCTTTCAAATGAGCAAGTCCACGAGTGAGTGTCTCAATGGCCAGGACCAAGTCTTATTTCCCTCTGTCTCTGGAGTCCCTGGCTTGGCTCCTAGTAGGCATGTGGTACCTGCAGGACGTGATGGTGATGATGACGATGAGCGCGGATACTGTGTTCTGTGGGCTTGGTGTGTGACAGGCACTGGGCCAGGTGACGTATCTGCCTCTGATTATTGGATCTTCACAATCACCACAGATGGGGAGGCTCCGTCGTCATCCTAACGACACAGATGAGAAATCAGAGGTGCAGAGCCTCTGTGATTTTCCCAAAGACACGTGCCAGGGAACTGGGAGCTGAGATTCAAGCCCCTGAGAGTCTCACTCTAGAGCCTAGATTCTTGGCTTGAATTCTGGAATGAAGGACCAGATTAATAAAGTGCAAAATATTTGTCTTTCCAGTTCTGCATCTTCCACATCCAAAGGCATTTGTGGGAAGGGCACAATGGAACAGCTTTTGTAAGTTAATGAAGCCACCACTAGCGTTGAACTGCTGAGCCCGGGTCAGGAAACACTTAAGACTAAAAATTCCAATGAGACAGCTCTGACGAGACATTCCCAGCCTGTCAGTGGCCCCGAAGAACCTCTGAGAAGGACCAGATGCTCCTTAGGGAAGCAAAAGCTGCACCCAACACATGAAAAGCCACGCGGTGGGCTCAGCAGGGAGAATGGGCGGCTGGTCTTTCCTTCAGGAAGTTGGTCATCATCACACCAGCTGGCCTGCGGGGGCCGCTGCCTCCAGGACACCATCTGATGAGTGGGCAGAGTCGAGGGATGGCATAAACCCTGCTTCCCCAGTCCTTCCCATCCAAGAGGAGACAGATCGCTCCTAAGGTCAGAGGGAAACAAGCTCACGTGCGTGCGTGTCACATGCACTGTCTTATCAACATTTCTTACTAGCTGAGATGAGGTTTTCTGCTCTGCAAGTCACAGATGAGGAAAATAAGGCCCAGAGATGTTAAGACTCTTGCCCGAAGCAAAACAAGGAGTAAGAGGTGGGGATGAGAATTCCGTCCAAGGGAAGTTTCCAGACCTCACTCACAGCATCCGTACTGTATCAGAGATCACACGTTGCACACTGTAACATGATTCCCCTCCATTAACTTATTATATATCATGTGCCAGGCTCCCAGGCTTCAAAGGCAGAGAACATGCCAGACACAGTCTCTGCCCTGGTGGAATTAGCATTCAAGCGGAGAAACAGACAGTAAACAGTGACATGCTGAATGACGAACTACTCGTTTACAACTGCAATAAGTGCCACCAAACAGAAGGCCTGGGCTTTGGTGAATCCTCAGAATTTACCCACTTGTCTTCATCTCCATTGCTACCTCCCTGGTCCCAGCTACCAGTCACTCTCCCGGATTCACAAAGCTGCCTCTGAACTGGTCTCCCTGCTTCTGCTCTGGCCAGCCGGAGGGATCTTTTAAACTATAAATCAGATCACATCACTGCTCTGCTCAAAACCTGCCAGAGGCTCCCTATCACTCAGAGAAGAGGCCAAAGTCCTACTATGGCCCACAAGGCCTTAAGGGCCCTCGGGCTTCTCTCTAACCTCATGGCTGCCTCCTCCTTCCTCCTTCTCGCCACTATGTTAGAGCTTAGCCGCTCTACCTCCTGTCTACATTTCTGCCTACCCCCCTCCTCTTGGTCCCTGCCTCAGGGCCTTTGCACGGGCTATTCCATTGGCCAGGGGCACTCCCCCTGGGTACTGGCATGGATCTAGCCTCACTCCCTTCAGGGCTCTGAAGAGGAGGGTCCTTTCTGGTTGCTCCAGCCCTCCATTCCCTTACCTCATCTGCCCCAGAGCAGTGATCGCCACTGGACATTCCTTATGTTTATTTGTGTGTCGTCTGTCTTCCCCAAGTGGCATGAAACTTCCGTGAGGGCAAGATCTTGGTCTGTTGTGTGTCCTGCTCTATGCCCAGGAGTGGGAACAGTGCCTGGCACATGGTAGACCCTTAACAAATAATTACTGAGGGAAGAAATATTTAAGTGAGGGCCACATTTTGGTCGGGGGATGAGAGTTGACGTCTTTAGGGGAAGGGGGAGATGTGGCAGGAAGCTTCTAAAACAGTTCCTCATCCCCCTCCACTGTCACCTTTGTGTAATCTCCTCCACTTGAGTGGGATGGGACCTGAGACTTGCTCTAATGGAAAACCACGATGATGAAGGGATGTCACTTCTGAGATTAGGCCACAAAGGACTGTGACTGCCTTCTTCCTGGGGCACTCCCTCCCTCTCTCTCATTTGCTCATGTGATGAAGCAGCCTGCCAGGCTGTGACTGTCACAGAGCAAGGAACTAGGGTGGCCCCACAGCCTTCAAGGCACTGAATTCTGCCAACAATCAAGAGAGTGAGCTGGGAAGCAGATCCAATGCCTGTGGAACCTTGAGATGACAGCAGCCACAGCTGACACCTTGCAGCCTGCGAAAGACCCTGAGCCAGAGGACTCAGAGGACCCAAAAGT
Organism: Lepilemur ruficaudatus; assembly: GCA_963574885.1. NCBI lineage: Eukaryota > Metazoa > Chordata > Mammalia > Primates > Lepilemuridae > Lepilemur > Lepilemur ruficaudatus. Next base: position 49,691 of record CAUYRT010063782.1, on the reverse strand, counting down.
CCGCAGCCAGACTACTGGTGCACAGAAACTGAGATACGCAGTGTTGCTTTAGGCTACTAAATCTGGAACTACTTGTTACGCAGCAGTAGATAGCTAAGACAGAAGGGGCTCAGGCCAGGGGAGCCACATTCTAAGTCTAGAAGGAATGTGGTGCAGGGAATCCAAAAGGCAAAGAAGCCAGAAGCCCAGAGGCCCATGAGCATGGGGAAGGTGAGGACAGAGAGGTGAGAAGGTACACAGGGACCAGGTACTGGGCTTGGGCCTTAACCTAAAAGCTAATAGAAGCCATTGAAGGGTTGAAGTTGGGGGGAGGGGTTTGAGTGAAGACGTGGTCAACATTATCTAATTTGCATTTTGCATTTAAAAGGTCACCTAGGACACTGTACAGAGATTAGAAGAGCAGGAGTAGGTGTGGGGAGAGCACTTGGGAGACTGTGAGAGTCACCTGTGCCTGAGATGTTGGTGGCTTGGCCCAGGGTGCTGGCAGTGGTAGCCAGAGAAAGGGAGATATCGGGAAGCCGATCTGCAGGTTTCAATGGTTCTTGTCTCTGTTTTTGGCATAAACTCCAGGCCACTGAGATGCTTTGTGGGTTCAAATTGGTGCCAACAATGCTGAAACTACATCATTCTCATCATAGAAGTTTTTGATGCTTTCTGAAAAGCGGGAGTTTTATTCTGCCTGACTAGAGGGAAAACCAGGCCCTGGGAAATGGAGCATTTGCAATCATTTGGGACCTCTCTGACCCGCCAGAAAACCATGCCCTGGAAGCTGCACACTTCATTTCATGAAAGGTCACTCCAGGCTCTCGCTGGCCCCAGTACCTGACAGTTGCTAAATCATCTATTATTACCCAGAGAACCAAAGCTGAGATTCCACGAGGAAAGAAACAATGAAAATCAGATATTGGGGGCAGAAAGCACTCAGACATGGGCAGGCTGGAACATTCCCCTAGTGCAATCCATAGCGAAAACTCAACCTGCAGCAGCTACAGAATTAATCCTTCCTTCCCAGCCACCACCTCTTTCCCATGCTCTCTCACACACCACAGTCAAGATCAACCAGGTATTCCCAGCCCTGGTGGTGTTAACTATGCTGCAAGATGACACGTTCCCCATAGATGCTGATGTATCAGTTGGTTTTTTATGCAGTGGTGCTGTCTAACAAACACCCACAAGCCCTGAGTGGCACAAGTAAGTCCATATTGCTCATGTCTGGGGTGGTCAGCGGGGGCTCTCTGATCTTGACTGAGCATGCTCAATATCTGTGGGTCATCTGGCTGTCTGCTGGGGTGGCTGGGGCCGCTGGGCTGTGTTCCGTGTGTCTCTCATCCTTCATTAGGCCAGTCTGGGCTTGTTCTCATGGCAATAGCTGAAGTGCAAGAGAGGACAAGCTCAACTGCACAAGTGCTTTCCACGCCTCTGCTTGTTCCATGTTTAGCATCCCATAGGCCAAACAAGTCACATGGCCAAGCCCAGGGGAGAAGAACTGGGGTCACTTTGCAATCCTTCCTGGTAGACACATGCACCTGTATCTCAGGTCTTCAGTAGCACTGTCATTTTAGTGTTGACTATGCTCATCGAGCTGGCACCCTGCCTGGTTATTTTACATTAACTCAGTGGCTCTCAACTGGGGGTGATTTTGTCCTCCAGGGGACATCTGGCAACGTCTGGAGACATTTTTGGTTGTCATAACCAAAGGGAGAGGAGCTGTAAACATCTTACAATACACAGAACAGCCCCCATAGCAAAGACTTATCTGGCCCCTAATGCCAACATGGCCCAGGTTGAGAACCCTGCATTGACTTGATAAATCCTGACACTCACCCTATGCAGTAAGCTCCATTAGATTCATTTTTAGTAATTTTTTCCTTTCTTGTCCATGTAACCCAGTCTTGCCCTCTGGGCTTGACTGATGGAGGCTTCCCATGGTTTGGAGCCAGGTCTGTGCAGCCTGGTTACCCTCACACTGGTTACATTTTGTTCTTACCGGCTCCCAAGTTGGTGCTGATGCTGCCCTCTGCCTGGAAACTTGATGGCCAAATCCCTTCTCAAGGGGCATTGGCGCTACCTTCATCAGAGCAGGCGGAGAGTATTAAAGTAGCCTTGTGCTCGATTAGCTGGGTAATTGGCTCTGTGCAGAATTTCTCACCGGCTGTGTTGGAGGTACATTATTAAAGATATTCAAAGCAAAGAAAAAGAATTCCTAAATAGCCAGTATGTTAGCACAGTCTCCGGGTCTACCCTGGAGCCTCCTGTCGTGTGTGCAGCATAATTAAGGTGCATGGCTATTCGAGGCTGGGGGGCTGGGAATGTTTGTGGTGACAGCAGACACCTGCTCCGCTAATGCTTGATTCCCCCCCCTCCCACTTTGGGCAATTTCTGTCCCCTTGCGCGCTTCTCATGAAGGTTGCAATGGTCCTTGAGGAGGGTGCTGTATGTAAGAACAGCTGCTGGTCCTGGCTCAGGTGTCTTGCCTGCTCTGTGCTCTTTCTGGGAGGAACAGAGCAATGTGGATAGGTCTTGGTTTTCTCATTCTTGGAATAAGAACAGAGTATTGAAGCTGCCCGCTGGGCCCCCCAGTGGATGCAAAAGCAGCCTCAGGTAGTGGAGCTCGGCTACCTTGAGTGAGAATGAGAATGCTGTGTGCTTCCCCCTGGAGGCTCCTTGAGGAATAGCAATGAGAGCAGCCAGCATCGGGGCTCAGCACTTTGCACGCGTCATACCATTTATTCCTGACAATAATCATCTGATAAGAGTTGTTGTATTACCCCCATCTCACAGATGCAGAAACTGAGGCATGGGAAAGCTGCTGTGTGCAGATTGCATGGCTAGGAGAGCTGGGAGTCCGAGCCCTGCAGTCCAGCTGCAAAGCCTGGTTCCTCACCAGGACTCACTGCAGCTTCTCCCACAGGCCAAGGAGTCTTGTGCCGGACAGCCCTGGCCCCAAGTGCTTGGCATGGAGCAGTTGCTCTGTGAGTGTTTGCTGGATGAACGGAAATGGCACATTGTGGAACCCAGTGTGGGGGCAGGGGGAACCACGGCAGGTTAAGGGCCTTCTGGGTGCTTCAACTCCGTCACCCCATTCGTCAATGGAGCAATTATTATGTGGCATCCAGGACAGTTGGGAACCTGGTACCAAGGCTTCTCTGGTCCTCAGTTTCCCCATCTGTAAGAATGGGTTGGATGGGGTGATTCTTTGGTCCCTCCCAGCTCTAACTTTTAATGATGCTCTAGGTTGAGGACAGGCTCAGGTGAGGAAACGCACGTTTTCCTCTTGATCCCTTTTTGCCACCATAACCAAGTACAAGACATGCAACTCGAGACCATCTGCTTCTCAAACCAAGATTCTGAGTTTACAGGAGTGTCTAGGAAGACAGAAGGTTCAGCAATAAGGGTTTTTTTAATTCCTTGGCTATGTCAGCTGGCCATTTTTGTTTTTCTTGGTTCTTTTCAGTTTGTAATTCTTAAAATATCCATTCAATGCCCACCATGTACCAGGGGCTGTCCCCGCTGGAAGTCTCTTATCATCTTAGGTAGCCCCCACGTGCAGCCCATTGGGCAGACCACACCCACACGTCCTCAGGCTGTGACCCTGGGGCTCAACCACAGACAGTCTCCTCTGACCTCTGCCCATGATCACCGCCCCTCCCCCACTTTACCCACGCCCTCTCCCCTGCTGTTTGCCTTTCCTCCCATCCTCCTGCCCTTCCCGCAACTAACAAGGGCACCGTGCTTCACAATTTGCAAAGTGTCTGCAGGGACCTTCTGCCACCTGAGGCTCCTAGCCCAAGAGGCAGGCAGGGCTGGCAGGTCATCGTCTCTACTTTGCAGATGAGAAAACTGACGTTCACTGAGGTTTCTGGACTTGCCCATGACCAGATGACATGGCTGACCATTGAACCCGGGCCACCCTTTCTCCTTTTAACGCATTGCTGCTGTACCCGTCACCTGCTCCCACTGAGCTGCCTTCCTCCCCACCGTGAATTAGCCAGGATAGCTAACACATAGAATTCCTGGCACACAATGGACACTACATAGGTGATTTATGCAAATTAGCGCTTCTAACCCTCCCGGCAACCCTATGACGTAAGTAGCCTTATTATCCCCATTCTACAGATAAGGAAACCAAGGCCTAGAGAAGTCAAGCAACTTGCCCAAGGTCACACAGCCAGTAAGTGACAGAGCCAGGTCATCTGGCTATGGAATCCATGCTCCTAACCCCTTCCCTGTATTGCTTTTCTAAAATTTTCTCATCCATTCATTCATTCATTCAGCTGTGTGCCAGTTGCCAAGACCACCAGCTCAAATAAGACAGGGCTGCTACCTTCAATGACTATGATTTGGATCTCAGACAGTGTATTAGTTTTCTATCGCTGCATCACAAATGACCACAACTTGCCACAAGTCCCATTTATCATGTCACAGTTCTTACCGGTCAGGAGTCCAGACACAGCTGACCCAGGTTCTCTGCTCAGGGCCTCACACGGCTAAAACCATGATGCCAGCCGGGCTGTGTCTTCCTGGACAGGGGGAGCCCCACAGAGCCCCAGCTTTTCCTCCATGTGCAGCTGGCTCACGTGTGTGCAGAGCATGGCACGGGTCACTCTTGCATGTTGAGGCCCATGACAACACGACTTCTGCCAAAAGGATGACTGCCCTTTCTTTAGTGAGTAGGGGACAGACATAGCTTCTGTTTGATGTTTTATCATGAAATGAGGTTTAAGGGCATTTGTGTTTGGTGCATTTACCAAATTACTGTGTTGTGGAAGCAAGGTGTGTGTGCTTTGGCCTCGAAGACATAGGTTTCCATTTCAGAGCCAGCAAGTTGTCTGGCGATGACACGTGCTGCCCAGGTGTGAGGCGTTGCATGCTGGGAAGGGGTTCAGGACATAAATTTGAGAAAACTCTTACCTGTCCTTCCTGGCACCTCTTGGCTTAAATGGATTAACTTCATTAATTCATGTTCCCTGGCAGCTGTACTGATGCAGCCTCTCCCAAATGCTGGTGACACTAACAACTAGGGATTTAGAGATAAATAGAATGTGAGTAATAGTGAGAATCATGATAGATTTTTGTGAAGTGCCTGTTACGTGCCAGGCACTGTGGCGGATCCTCTATGAGCTCCATCTCCTTTACTCCTCACGAGAACTCTCTGAAGCAGTATTAATACTATTGGGTTTTTCCTCATCATCACCTCTCCTCTCTGAAGAAACTATTGGGTCTTCCCTCCCACTTCACAGATGAGAAAACTGAAGCCGAAAGATGTTAAATAACATAGCTGGAAAGTTCCCAACATAGGTTTTTTAGCCCAAGCCAGGTTTTGAGCCCAAGCCTGTGCCTTTAACCATCCCAGCAGCGAGAGCACCCTGGCGGCATCTGCCTGCACCTGCCTCCTCCCTGATGAACACCTTGGCCTGCGCAGCACAGGTGCCCGTTTTCAGGGTCCCCAGAAGTCCTTGGTCCTCTTACTTCTCAGGCTAAGAAGGGGCTGAGATGCTGTGTCCTGGATGGCACGTGATCTGCCACTTTGCCAGGTTCTAACTGTGCAACACCAGAATAGTTGTTGGAAAAGGCCAAAGGCTTAGGGGACGTTGCTCTTGGACTCCACCATCTGCCGGTCTCAAGGGACCGCGGTCCCAGCCTTCCGAGAGCTCCCAGGCTGATGGGAGAGACAGTGTGTTTGCCTCTAGCACTGTATTCCCGAGGGATATTGGCCAAGTTTACAAGAGGAAGCAACACTTGGAGTCACAGAGTGGCACCGTCTGACAACGAAGCTATACCCTCCACCCGTGGCAGAGCTGTCGCGGAAGCAAGCAGTGCACGCACGGTCCTTGGAAGGGGACTTGTCTGAAGCCACAGCATGCAAAAGTTGCGGCTGGCTGGCAACTGAATCGGTAATGGATGTTTCCCAGCCTAAGAGCACATTTTTCTCCAAGGACCGTATCACCTCTTAGGGCCTAATGCAGGTTGATATTTTTCCTTTACCCTGAAAGGCTCCACAGCAAATGTGCAGTCAGAACCATTTTTCTGATTGAACTAAAAGTATCGCGGCTTCATTTTCTTTTCCCTTTGGGTTAAGTCACTATTTAAAGGGTCTTTCTGAAGAATGAAGCTTTCTCTAATTTAGAAAGCTCCAAATCTCCATCACAGAGACCCCAGGCCACGGTGGTTGACAAGGTCCCCGATTCTTGTCCCTAAACATTTTAAGCCATCTCCACACTTTAGGTGGACACCGGAGTGTTTCTAAGGACTGGGATGAAAGTGGCACGACCGAAGATCTTTAGTCAAGCTGTGGTCAGCAGATGAAAGGAAGTGACATTTCCCTTGAAACGATGAAAGGCTTGGATTTCTTCGTCAGGAGTGTTTTAAGAGCAGACTCTTGGGTTTACTCAAGTAGGGCGCTGGCTTTCACATGCCGATATCCACTGCTTTTCCTTGAGCACAGAGAAGAATGCGTGTGTATGTGCGTGTGTGTGTGTTTGCATGTGTGTGTGCGTCTTGGAAGGGCTCCTTAACTTCCCACCCAGGATTCTCGGTTTGCAGGGCAGATGTGTAGGTCGTGGTGGTGGCACATTTGAATTAACAAGAGCCGATTTCTCCAGCCATTTCTCGTTCAGCGCAGCATTCTCTCCACAGTCCCCACGGCCTAAGAGCAAATCTTTCAAGTCATCTTCAACTCCTTCCTCTCCCTCATTCAAGGACATGCAATCAGTCAAGCAGAGCTTTTTTTTCCCGCTTTCCAATCTTTTTTCACATCTCTCTGCTTCTTTCCATTCCCACTGCTACCCGGCAATCAGGCCCCAATAATCCTTCCCTTGGACTGTTGCAGTAACCTCCCTGTCTGCAGCCTCATTGTCTAATCCATCCTGGACTCGGCTGCGGGATGGAGTCTCTGGCAGCACCTCCCTGAGCAGGTCGCTCTTGTAATCAAAGCCTGCTGCTCCGGACCAGAGTGCCCCAAGGCTGGCGTTGCAGCGGTCGGCCTGAGCCTTCCTCTCTCACCTTCCCTCTTACCCCTAGTTCACCCACATCCTCCCCCCGGCCCCTGCTCTGCAAACTGTACTCTGTGACCCACCTCCCACCCAAAACATGGCTCTAGCCACTGCCGTTCCTGACCCACTTGTTTTGTTAAATCCATTGTATGAGTCAAAGTTTCCATGTCAGTTTTCATCACAGAAGAGGTTCTGCCACTGGGGGGAAAATGCTCTCACTGAAGTTTCCTTGGAGCATCTTGTGCTTTCTGGCCCCTGAGATTTTACTCACGTGGTCCCTCCCCCTAGAATGCCTTCTCTTCCAGCCCCATCCTTCAGGACCCAGCTGGGGGCCCCCTTGCCCATGGAGGAAGAGGTCCCTTCCTTGGTCACCTGGCCAGATGCGAGCCCTCTCTCCCCGAAGCATCTCTGGTTTCTCTCTGTCATCCTCTTGCGTGCACACGCTGCTTTCAGCATCATCGTCTCATAACGGCCCACGCCCCCTCCACTCACTGGATGTGGACTTTCTGGGCACAAGGATTACTTTATCCATCTCATTCCTTCATCCAGCAAACGTTTACTCCTGGCATGAGCACTTGCTTCTACGAGGTGCTGGGATTGTGTCTATGAACAAGAAGGATACGGCTCTGTCCCCATGCATCATGCGTTCTAGCGGGAAAGACAGTCTGGGAGCCAAAAGTTCAGAATCAAGGTATTGGGAGGGCCGTGCTTCCTCCAAAACCTCCTGATCTTTCCCAGCTTCTGGTGAGTCTGGCGTTCCCTGGCTCATGGCAGCATCACTCCAGCTGATCTCCACGCCGTCCTCATGTGCTGCTTTCCCTGTGTATCTTTGTGTCCTTCCTCTTCTGTGCCTCAGGAGACTCTCACTGGATGTAGGGCCCACCCTGACCCAGTACGATCTCATCTCGACCCTGACCTTATACATCTGCAAAGACCCTTAATCCAGATAAGGTGCTGAGGTTCTGGGTGGGCATGAATTTGGAGGAGACACTATTCAACCAACCACAGTGGCCCTGACGACATCCCCATGGGGTTGACATGGAAGTGGAAACTGGGGCCCAAGAAGGGAGTTTGTCCCAGACTCACAGCTGGGCTTGGCCAAGCAAAGGTCAAACCAAGCCTTGATGCCAAAGTGGATGGATGCCCTTCCCCAGCAGACCCCACCCCATGCTAGGAAGGCATGTGTGGCCGCAGCTGTCTCACCTGCTGTTCTCGGCCTTCTGTCTTTGGCTCAGAGTAAGAGGAGGACAAAACTGGGCCTCCCAGCCCATCGAGTCCAAGGCCAGGACGGTAGCCACTGAGACGAGGGGTTCCTCCACAGGGTCTGGCCTCCGTCACCAGTGGTGACTCCAGGACTACCGCCAAAGACAGATGGCACTAGCTACTGGTCACCACCAAGAAGCAAATATCCCCAGGGAGTCTGATTCGCACCCAGTCGCATTTTTGATATGTTTTATGCACTATCTTCCAGCTAATCACAACACCGCTCCTGATGGTTGATTCTGTTTCTCAGTAAAGAAAATGTAGCTCATTTCCCTTAAGTGCCCGTCTCCTCCAGTCTCAGCTGCCACCAAATTTGTTGTCCCACTTGACATGTGTTCAGACTGCAATAGCCGGTGCGCCCCCTCGACTCCATTCAGCGTTTTGTATGGCCCTTTAATCACCTGCTTTTCAAACAGTACAGGCCGGATTTCACCCCAGCCTGGCATGCTGATGTCCTTGCGGGGACTTCCTGTTTCGGAGGGTTTTGGTATAACATGATGTCCTTTTTATAATACAAAGAAGAGAATTGCTGACAATTTTCACAAATTTGGGCTTCTGCAAGAATAATTTTCTCTGAATTATATGATCCTCCTCCCGTTTTATGTGTCCCTAACATTTATTTTGCTTTTGGTGCTGCTGCTAAGCTGACTGTTAAATGTTTGGTCTCTTCTGCCACGTGGTCTTCAAGCTGTGGGTGTTTACACAGGCAGGCAATGCTGGGGGACCTTACTGGGTGAATGTCAGCGCCCTTCCAGATCCCCACACACCAGACGCAATGGAGGAGGGGACAGAATAGGGGTTTAATTTAGCACCTAAATTTCTGAATCTCCACCCTTTCCTTCTGCTTTTATCTTTGGGCCAAGCTGAGGGCTGGATCCTTTAGGGGTGTGGTGGAAGCCAGAAGATCTCCCCAGATGTGCCTGTTAGGGTGGGTTGGCTGGAGGATGTAGAAAGGGAAGGGAAGGTGTTTGGGTCAATGTTATTCAACTCTACAGACTGACTTTAAGTTTAGACCTAGGATTGTCTGAGTCCCCGAGAGTGCAGCCTTGGTTTCCAAGAATAGCAGGAACCTGGGTCCCAGTCTGTCCACAATCACCATGTGACCACCCACGCTCCACTTTGTACACTCTCTTCCACGTCTCTCTGCTTGCTGGTCTTTCTCACTGACTCAACTTCTGCAAGGCAGGGGTGAGGATACAACACAGCATACAACACAGTAGGCAATGGATAAATCTTGGCCAAATTAATACGATAATTTCTATTACTGTGATGACTATACTTATTAATTTATAGATCCATGACCATGGTCAACAGATTTACGTTGAGTGTATACCATGTGTCAGGCACCTGTGTTCGATGTTGAGGACGTGGCAGGAAACAAAGCAGGCACAAGCCCTTGCCCTCCTGTGGCCTTAGATTCTAGATGGAGAATTCGGGCAGTGAAATACAAGAGTAGATTATATGCAGGGGTCTGATAGAAGGCAATAGGCCCTGTGGAGGAGAAGCGTGGAAGAAGATGGAGGGGTGCAATTTTAAGCAGAGGGGTCGGGGGGGGGACTCTCTCAGGGAGAGAGCAAAGATGTGAGCAAAGATGAGAAAGAGGAGAGAGAGTCATGCAGGTGCTGGGAAGGGCATTCCAGGCAGAGGGAACAGCCAGTGCAAAAGCCCTGGGGCATGTTTGAGAAACGACAAGGGAGTTAGAGGAACTGGAGCGGAGTGAGCAACAAGGAATGTGGAGAGAGGAGATCATTGAGCCGCCCTCTCCGCCCTGGGCAGATGAGACAACTGAAGCTCTTGGAATTTAAGGGACATGTCTCAAGGCACCAGCTTCTGAGTAGGAGAGTAGAGCCCAGGGCTTGTATTCCGGGTCTTGTGCCACCTCTCAACATCACAAGAGGGTTCACGTAACATGGTACTTCTTGTGACCTGCCACCCTCAGCACCTACTCGCTGCAGCTGGAACTAGGTGAGAAGAATGGTTGCATTTCCCTTTCTTGCTCCTGGGAAGGCTCCAGTCGTGGGGCAAGTCTGGACAGCCCCGCGATCGCGGTCTGAGCTGTCCGCGGAATTCCCAGCAAGATCCCCAATGCCTCCAAGTCCCTGATGTGTATTTCTGGGTTGTTGAATGCCTCAGTGACTCTGATTCCTTTCTGTGCTTTTCTTTCTTGCCCCGAAATGTTCTTGTCTCTCATTCTAGAACTTGCCTCATCATGGAGGCCAGGAGTAAATTTAATTTAGGGCCTTGCCTGTGCAGCCGGTAAATTACTTTTGCTAGTTCGCTCTGACAAACCATCCTCCGCCGCTGACCTTTCCTGCCTTGCGTTCTCGCAGCATTTTTCTTTGCTAACTTTCTGTGCAATCTCCTTTTCCATTTCTCACCTTTGCTTCTCTTATTGTTCTGACTGACGGCCTTCGCTCACGTCGGCAGTCTCTCCCGTTTTTTCTCCTGCTGCCTCGCCGTCCCCTCTGAAGGCATTTTTCTGCTCCTTCCTCGGAGAGTGACTCTGGAGACCCTCCAGCCTGTGTGCCATCGAGTGACCTTTACAGTTCTGCATTGGCCTCTGGCTTTATTTGTACAACTTATACAAAGTCAGGTGCTTCTTTCTGCACAGAGCAATAGTCAGGATGCTCTGGGTGCTCCGGGCCGCAGGAGGACTGGGCGGTGGCTTTGATGGTGGCTGTAGTAGAGAGCCACAAAGCCTGTGCACCTGTGAGTTGGCCAGACAAGACCCTGGGATGCAGCCTTGTCTATGTCCGAGGTCCGGTTGTGTTGAGTGTATCTACCTCAAGGATGACATTTCGGTGCTGACAGGAGGGGTACAAATCAGTGCGGTCTTTTTGAAAGATGTCTGGGTCATGTCTGTTCTTCAGATTTTCAACACCTTTCTGGGTCTTCAGAAATACGAAGCAGGTTTCACAGAGATTTATATACGAGCCCGCCGACTGCAGCATTGTTTATTATAAGGGTAAATTGAAATCCCGATTGTCTATCAGCCCTCAGCAGCTTGAACCAGATAAATAAATAGTAATACACACACTGTGGAATTACTGTGAGGCTGTCAGAATGGTGAGAATTGACCCACATGGGCACGGAGAGAGGACCAGGAAATGAAGTTTAAAATAAGCAGATTGTCATGTGCCCTAAAGTATGTAATGATCCGGGTTTGTAAAATAAAATTATGTATCCATTACAAGGCAAACATGATATTGTTATTAAAAGAAATTAGGTGCTTCACAAATCTTAAACATTGTAGCATTCTCAGGTCATTAAGTTGTTACAATATTCTGTCTAAATCACATAAAGAGTTAAATTCAAAACCCAGAAGAACAACGTTCGCAGCCAAGGTTTGTTTGGTTGGATGAGAAGAAATATGCGTTTGTTGTAACGCTGTTTTGTTTTCAATAAACATGAAAAAGTGTTACCTTGAAAAAATCGTATGGCCAGATAGATATTTGCACATTCATAGAAAGAGGATGTGTCCTGGCAGTCTCTAGAGCAGCGGCTGCCCGCGGATGGGGAAGAGCGCGTACGTGCAGGGTGAGGCTATAACTGATACCTTGTCACAACCTACGCTCAGATTGCCGAAGTTCTTTTCCCAATGAGCACACCTTGCTTAAGTAAATTGCCTTTTACTTGGTGCCTGTTTCCTTCACTTTCAATTGTGGAGAATTTCGACACTCAGAGGAACCAATGGCCCAGGAGGGGGAATGCTCACGTGCCCATCACCAATCCCAGCACCCGTCACCCCCGGCCTGTCCTGCCCAGTCCAAACCTGCATCCCCCTTCCTCAGCCTGCTCCTGTATGAGTCCGAAGTGAATCCCGGGTGCTATTTAAACATCTCCACTTCCTCCTCCTGCTGTGGTCGAGGGTTGCATCTTCTGATGCTGAGCTATTGCAAGGAGATCCTAATCCTGACTTCAGTCCTCCTACCTGCTGTTTGTCCCCATGCTGTCCCCAGAGGGACCCTGAGCCCTGCCTTCAATGCAGCCATCAGAGCCTCCCAACTGTGACAGACGACCGTGCAGGGGTAGCAGGGGCACCAAGATATCAAAGTCCTCAGTCCCTGGGGCAGCAACAGGTAGAACCTGGGGTGGCCAGAGCTCGCTGACCATGGCCTGTGGCCCCACAGAGCCTCATCAATGTAACGCAAGTGAGCTGTACAAATATTATCATATGCGTCTAAGCCGTGATCGGGAGAGTGAGAAGCACTGGAACATTCTAGCTCTACTGCCTGATACAAAGGGTCCTTCGTGGTCAGCCCTCGGTCTGCCTTGCTCAGGCTTGGTGTCCCCCAGGGGCGAAATTCAACCAGTGGGGTGGAATTGGGGTTGCAGAGTGCGACACCCGATCCTGTCATACGGTTTCCCTACCACACTGCTTTGACTGGTCCTGAGTGTGCGTTGAGCTGGCCTTTCAGCAGGTATTTTACTGAGCACCTCGGATTGGCCAGATGCCGTTGCAGGCGCTGGGAGCCCCGAGGTGGTGGAAAGAGACAAAAGCCCTGCCCTCGTGAGGCTCCCACGCGCGTACAAGCGTGGAAAGATGTCCGCAACGACGTCCACCGCAAACAGGAGAACTAGAGATCATCTTCGCACTTCCTGCTTTGTGATTCTCTGTAGTTTTCGATTTCTTTAAAAGGAGCATATTTCATTTTTACCAAAAAAAAGAAAAAGAAAGAAAAAGTGATTTTTCTTAAAACAAAAACCACAGACAAAGAAAGCGCACAGGGCAGGATGCTAACAGTGATTAATTCACCGTGGTGCGCATGTGCGTGATTATTTGCTTATTTGTTCTTATGCACGCTGTGCTTTTGAAATCCCCTAACCAATTTTTGAATTAAAAGAACGAGAAAGAAAACCAGGACAGGGGAAAAAGCAAATTCTTTGGAATTGGCAGTGAATCAGCCACAAAGAGAGGGATGACAGGAGGGTTTTTTCCCTTCTGCTCTGCACAGTAACCGCAGTATCGATGCCTCACTCCAGGGCACAGATGCATCTGTGGGAAAGCTGGGATTAGCGTCCCCTCGCTCCGTGGGGCTTTCTCTAAACCACCTTTTTGTGGCCTTAATTCCATGAATACAAACAATAATTACCAACCTAAGTAGATTACTTAGCCTGGCTTAGACGCCTCTGGGTCCCTGAGTGAGTCACATTATTGACTGCTCACAATTAATCTAAAAAATTAAACCAATTGCTCTTCTGGTTTCTTCTTCCCGTTTTGTGCCCAGATGACGTTTCCACCAATTTATTGCCCGAGCTGTTATTTCCACTTGCTGTTCCCATTTTTCTCCAGGACGGAAATGTTCCATTAAAACTAATTTGTTTCCAACCCAGGTCTTCTGGATTTTTCTCCTCATCCCTTCCATGTGTTGTCCCTTTGGCTTCACTGGGCTGAGGCGGAATGGAGCCTTCTATTTATAATTCTTCCATGGTCTGTCTGGTTTTTCAATTACTTCACCAAGTCCCTTCTGTCCTTCCTCACTCGGCTTCATCAATTTCCACTTCCCCTGTCAAGTCAGCGCTCCTGCCTCAACCTCCCAGCTTCCCAAGTACTAGTTACTGGTGAGAAAATGGCCAAAGAGCCCGAGGACACAAAAACCTAATTCAGAAATATTTGTTGAGTGCCTATTAGTACAAGGCACGTGGAGATGGCTGCAAAAAAATAAGCACAAACGGTGCGTCTTCCTCCACTGAGTTATAATTTACCAGAGAAGAGAAGATAACCACACCCCTAATTTTAAGGGCAGTCTCAATCTGGGGCAGGTTTGGGGTCATTTGTTACACAGCTGCAGGTAACTAATACAGATTCGCTCTCCCTCGCGGGCACCCGCGATGTGCCAGGTGCTTCCATTTCAAATGTATTCACCAGTCTGGAACATTCTTCTTTCTCCTCACCTCTGCCTACTCTTCCTGTGTCAGTGCAGACATCACTTCATCAGGGAGCCCACCCCTGGACTCCCTCCCCAGGCCCCTGGTGGCACTGTGTACCTCTCCTTTGTGGCATTTATGGCAGTTGACATCTTGCATATATTTGTGTAATTCTTCAGTTCATACTTCTGCTAACTCACCCTAAGTTCCGTGAGGGTAGGGGCCATCTTTTCTTCCCCCCATTGTCTCTCCGGTGTCTTCCATGGCTCCTGGCATGTAGCAGGCACTTGAATATTTGACATAGGAACACATTTAAGCCCTCTAACAGCTGTGCCATCTTCGTTCCCCAGTTGCAGACGTGGAAACAGAAGCTCAGAGGGCGTGAGGGGGCGCCCACGTTCATTACCCAGTTACCGAGTGGGAGAGTCACGATTCGAAGATTCAGACTCAGAACCCTGCAATCCCAACTTTTCGTGGCTGCCTTCCCCAGGACTGTCAACCTGGGTATCGCTTAGCTCAGCTCTTAACCTGCAGTAGCCGCACAGACCACCTGGGGATCTCGTGACAATGCGGATTCTGGTTCCGAAGGCCGGGGCCGCAGAGACACTGTGTTCCTAACAGGCTCCAGGGATGCTGATGTTGCAGGTCCCTGCACCGCTCCTGGAGTAACAGGAGGGAAGCCCTGCTCGTGGACAGAGGGACGTGGGCAACTTCAAAGCCGACGGATGGAGTCCTATGGAGCATCCAATCATGGGCCTCTCTTGACCTCAGTTCTGCTCCCAAACGGTGAATGTCTGTGTGTGTGGTGATAGTTTAAACATTCGAACAGGTCGGGGGTGGGGGTGAGTTCGGAATGCCACCCTCACCTCATCTGTCACTGGCTCTGTGAATGATGCTTCCGATGGTTTGCTTCCCTGGGCGAGGCCTCCAGCAGGGGTTCTGGAAAGACCTGTGGCAAGCCCTTGTTGTGGAGGTACCCGGGCCCTTGCCAACGAAGCAGCTCCCAGCTGGGCACAGACAGCTGGTGCTTGGGAGAAGCAGATACATACCCCACAAAACGACCGGGGAAACCACAGCATACATGGGGCCCGTGCAAGCTGATGGAGGCTCTGGTCACCAGGGATGACTAATCGTCCCTGTTCCCTGCCAGGAGGAAGTGTCCCCTAGGAGATGTGTTCCCACCCTCTCGGCAAGTGGGGAGCAGCTTTCAAGACTGTGCCCTCCCTAAGGGAACCCAAGCGGGTCCTCCACGCCTCCCTCAGTCTCTGTTTTCTTTCTGGGGCCACCACACAGATGGGACTGTCCTAAGTCATCCCTCCGTGAGCATTGGTGGGCTGGCTGTAGGGAGACCCATAGAAGCTGCAAGGCCTGTAAAGATGATGGTGTCCCCACACAGAACTACAACAAAAATGACAAACACCACCCCCAGGGCTCAGACGCTGTTTTTAACGATCTACCTGTATTTGTAGTTCTCAGAGTGGGTCCTCATGGGGACCATCTGCGTCCCCTGGGAACTTGTGAGAAATGCAGATTCTCAGGCCCCACCCCAGACCTGCTGGATCAGAAAATCTGGGAATCTGGATTGTAACACACCTGCCAGGTGTCTCTGAGGCCACTCAGCTTTGGGAGCCACCAACCTATGTTAACTCATTTAATCCTGAAGACAGCCCTATTGGGTACAAAGGGGTGAAGTTACCTGTCCAAGGTGAAGTTCTGTGGTGATGCCAACTTTCCGACCTGGGCACCTGGCTCCAGAGGCCACGCTCTGAGCTACTATTGCACATTGACGGGTGCTGGCTGAAAACCATGAAACCTGCATGTGGATGTCCAACAAAATGACATTTTTTTCCCTTACAATATCTCTTTTGATGTTTTTTTAGACATATGTAAAACACTGGATTTCCCCCCAAATGCTCTTTTTTTCATGCTCAGCCTGCCTGTCAGATAACCCAGCGCTGGGCAGTGGGACACAGGTATGGAGGACAACAAGACAGGCCTTGGACTTGAACCCAGGGCTTCCTGAATCAGGTGCTTCCTAGTGCTCGAAGCTCCACCTGAGGAATTAGTTGGATAAATTAATGATGGACTAAGTCAGTTCATCAGTAGAGGAGCAGCAATTCTCAGTATCACCTGGGGAGCTTGCTAAAATGCAGATTTCTGGGATCTACCCTGTAGATGCTCACTCAGGTCACCGAGGGTGGGGCCCAGGAACCTGCATTTTAGCAGATCGTGCCCAGAGGAATTGAATGCAGCCCATTCTCGTAACCACTATATTGCAAGGTGCTTGGTGGTTGGAAGCGTTTTTCCTTGCGTTGCTTTTACAGTTGTCCTGGATGCCTGTGAGGACAGAACTGATGCCTGAGGGCACTTAATCCTGCCTCTGGCATCTCACAGACTTTATGACCCTGAACAAATTCTGGAAGCCTTCTAGACCTCAGTGTCCTCATCTGTAAAATGGGGACAGCAGTAGTCCTTGTCTCATAAAGTTCTTGGTGAGGATTAAATGAATGAACATGTGTATTTGGCCCACATTTAAGCACTCCATAAAGTTTCCTTTTAGATTAACAATAAACAATTTTAGAACCTTCCAAAGGTTACTTGTTAAGAAATCTTTAGGTAACAATTGGGAAGCTGCCATTTCTTAAGAGCCTCCTAGGTGACACATGGAGAATGGCCCTTGGCGTGAACCTCGACACTGTCCATGAGGCTTTCCTGCCCACCTTCTGCCCCATGCGTGCTCTGCCGCACATGGATGAGGGTGGGAAGGGGGCACTGTCACTGGGAACCTCAGACCCCTGCCCACATCCAGGGCCTTTGAGGACAATATGGGGCAGCAAAGAAGTCAGGAAAGATCAGGCTGTCTTCAGCCCCGAAGTGACCCAAAGAGACTCAGTGGCACTCCCTGTCTGGTCACATTCCTTCTGGTCCAATTCAGTATCTGTAAAGAAAGCAAGGACTTAACCAAGACCTGCACCACCAGAGCAAACAGCTTTGCAGAGCCCCTGCTGTGCCCCCAGACAGCGTGCTCTCTCCTCTCCCACACTAACTGGTTCCACTAAATGCTTTTATAGGAGATCCTAATGGGTTTTGTGAGATGCTATATTAAGTGTGTGGTCTATGGAGTAAGCTCTTTGACACTATCAAGGAATGCAAAGGAAGAACTGAGAATTCTGGAATTGGCAGTTGAATGAATTTAGACCTTGATGGTGCTGAGGATCCTGTGGGTAAAGAGTTTACTCTTGGAATCAGGGCCTGGTCCGAGGGTTCACATCCTCAAGTATTTTCCTTTGCGGGAGTCACTGAATCTAAGTGGAGAACAAGAGAAAAAGGAACGTGTTTTGGCCCAGAGACTTAACTGACTAAATATTAATGACACCAAGACCCTGAAGCAGTGCTCAGCAAATTACCCACAGCCTGTTTGTGGACAGCCTGTGAGCTAAGGAGGTTGTTATGTTTTTAAATGGTTGGGAAAAACTGAAAGAAGCATGTTTTGAATATTTTGCGACGTGCAGAAATTACATGAAATTCAAATTTCGGCGACTATAAATAAAGTTTTATTGGAACAGCCCCGCTCGTTCATTCCTGTGTTGTCTGTTGCTGCCTTTGTGCTGCAGTGGCAGACATGGTATGGGGCCCTTTACAGAAGAAGTTGGCCAACCCCTCTCATAAAGAATCCGTCTATCAGGGCATTGCTAGTTTTGTACTAAAGATCAATTGGATGGACTAAATCCAAAACGTGCCATTGTAGCAGCAATTTCGTCTTATTTTACTGTTTGTGTATTTGAGTGCCGCTACGCCAGATGATCTTCATCCCTGACGTTTCCAGCTAAACTTGGTTTCCTAGAAGAATAGACTGTTAACTGTTTTCAAAATTAATTTTTATTAGTGAAATGGCAATATTGGTTTTCTTCGTGAATGAATGTTCCTAATTTGCAAGTGCTGAGTTTATAATTCGGGTTTGAGCAAGGCGGGAGTAACTGAAGAACTTAACTTGCTGGCTACATAGGAAGGTGCTGTGGAAGGGAACTGCGCATATACTTTTAGAAGGAACAAATTTAGTCATTTTTTCTGTTAAGCTCTCATCAGTACAGGACAACTCCTGGTTCTGTGCTGCATTTTATATGCACCATATGGGCTTTAATATTTTAGTGTTTGTGCGTTAATATTTTCAGTGTGTTTAACCACTTTGCTGCTAAGATTTTGCCACCCCATTCCCATGTTTTCTTTTACCATTTTAACCACATTTCTTCATTAAAAACTATGGTGATGGAAAAAAGTAAGAATGCCTCTTCCATGACAGCGTGCATTTATTCACTGTTGCATTCTGACTACATGCCCTTCACATGTTTTAACCCCTGTAATCCTCACAGCAACACTAGGACATGTACTCCTATTGTGCCCATTTTGCTGGCAGGGAAATAAATGCAGAGTTTCATATAACCTGCCTTTGGTGATGTGGCCAGAAAAGGGCAAAAGTAGGGTGCAAACCCAGGTAGTCTGCAGCCAGGGTACATGCTCCTGCCCACCACTGCATGATGCTTCTCATGGCCGGGTTCTGCAACACCTTGCAGAAAGCATCCTTGTAGAAATTCCTTGCAGAAAGCCTCCAGAAGGTGAGGTCTCCAGACCTTCCCACGCAAGTGCTCAAATCTCTCCCTGAGAATTAGGGCCGAGGAGAATGATGCTTTCTCCTGGGAGAAAGCGGTGGAGCTGGGAGTGTGACCCAGGTGGCTCCAATCTCATCTTCCTCCTCCTCCCCCTCCAAGAGGGAGGCCTCTTGTGCAGGGGACTCTCAGATGCCCACTCCTGGGCACAGCAGGGAACCCGGATGTTCAGGCCTCGTGGATCCCAAAGCCCCAGCAAGTGACATCCTCATTAGCCAGGGAGAAGGCCCTGGCTATTGTTCTGTTTGCTTTCCTTTGTGATGTATTGTTGCAAAGGAAATTTATTTCTTAACAATTTCACTTACAGCCCTTTAGACAAAATGGGGCTCTGGAGAACTGCATCATTAGCATTGATAAACACTTTGCAATACCATCATGAGCAAATGGAAATGTCTAATGAAAAGAAAAGAAGCGCTGCCGAGTAATTAAAGAGGCTGGTGGGTTTTTATTATTATTTTTGAGCAATTATGACTAAAAGCCCTTATCATGTTACACCCATTTTCCCATCCATTTTGAACTTGGTTATTAAAAACATCGTCATCCTCATTGTCAGTTCCAGGACAATGGTCAAGATGCCCAAGCCAGCGTGGCTAAGCGGTGGGCCGAGGCTGCCCATCCCAAGGCCCTGTGACTTATCCCTGGTCCTAAAAGTCTTGCTCCAGGACCTGCCCTTGGGACTTCTGTCCTCTCCCCTTCTGTTCTTCTCCCATCCTCCCTTTCCCTCTCAAGAAGGTTTTGCTTTCGGGTTAGCAGTGAGCCTTCTCCATGTATCTTTGATCACTTGTCATTAAGGTCATCTGTTCGCAAAAGAGCTGCCTGAGGTCCAAAAACAGCAGATGTGTCTCAAGGACCAGAGAGGTTGAGAAACTTGCAAAAGGACACACAGCTAGTGAGTAGCAGAGCTCTGACTTGAACCCAGGTTCTTGGACTGTGCTGGGAGGATGAAGATCATGGGCTGTGCTCCAGAGCACCTGAATGTGAGTCTCAGGTCTGCTTGGTGATCTCGAACAAATGTCTTAGCCTTCCTCAGCATCAGTTTCCTTGTCTGTATCTCATGGGGTGGTTGTGAGCATTCAGTGAGATCATGTACACAAAGCACATGGTTTGTGCTCATTGAGTAACACACTCGGTGGCTGTGGTTCCCAGCCTGTGTGGCTGAGGCACCCTGGGGCGCTGCAGTGAAGCCACAGGAGAGCCCAGGGAGATTTTGAAGTTTCACGGAAAGCACGGCGCCACCTGTCGGCCTCTGAGTGAACTGCTAGCTCAAGGCAGTCCAGTTTCAACATTCCATTCTGCTACATTCCTTTTGATGAGGGCATTTCTTTGTGAAGCTGGGGGTTGGGCAGTTGTGATTTAAAAAGCAAGTACCACCAAAACCAGTGTGGAAGGGGATATGAGGGTGATGGAGTTCAATCTGAGCTCATGGTGGAGGAGTTGTGCAGTGCCCAACAGGCACACCCATTCCATTTGTAAGTACTAGTGATTACTTCAGAACCAAACGAAGCTATTGTTTTTTGCTTTGAACATATGTGTATTATTTTTTCAACTGGCTATTGTTAGAACATAAATACTTATTAAGTTGTTTCACTCTAACTACTTAATAAACAAAATGTTTAGGGATTTCTTTTGGCCCAAGGATGCCATGAGAAAAATTACTAGACTCTAAGATTGGTGTCATGAACTGAGAAGATATGAGAATTTCTGCCCTGTGGCACACCCAGTGAATTCTCGGTGTCCTCTGCAAGCTAATTTAACCCAAATAAATGTGTTCTGAATGAGCGTGGACACAGAAGCCCACCTGTCGGGCCCCATGTTCCGCGAGCAGGTAGAAGACTGTACTGCATGAGATTTGGGAATAAACCTAGAGCCCTGTCTTCAAAAATGTAGCTCCAAACAGCTCCCCAGGCGGTTCAGACGTGAGAAGCCGCTCTCTGAGAAGACACGTAGCTGAGTGTTTCTAGGCGTCCATGGCTGCAAAGCCCATCAGCTCTGGTTTCAGCCCCAGACTTTCTGACAGAGGGACTTTCCGCTCTGCCGCCCCAGGCATGGGCAGCGAAGCAATTTGAGTGACTGCAGAATGGCCCTTGCCCGCTCCTGGCAGCCTGTGCTCACGGAGTTTCGATGAAGGCAAGCCGGGACAAGTCCCAGAGAAGCTTAGCTGATGAAGAGGAAATGGTGTTTATTTCAAATACACAACCTGGAGTTTGAAGTTGATGAAATGGAGAAAGAGAAGTTCCTTCCCGTCGCTCTACCCCCATGCCATATTGATTTTCGAATCTTCCAGCAGCCTCTGCCGCTGCTGCTGCAGCCCCTTAGCGATAGTTGCATTAAGGAATGTGGAAGTGCAGCCATGTGCTGTAGGATGGGGCCCAGGAGCCTTCAGAGTCAAGCAGAGATGCTTTCTGGGAGGTATCCAGGAATGTGGGGGTGTTCTGGAAGGTTCCACAGAAGGAGAACTTCTCCAAGTATGGGGGCCCCATGTTCTCCTGGAGCTCCTTTGATGTTGAAGGTGGGGACTCAAGGGACATAGCAGCTTCCTGAACATGCCTGAGCCGTGGAGCTCAGTTTAGTGACATCTTTGGGGATCCAGCCCCTGCCAGCCTCTCCAGTGGGACCCTCCCTCCTTGCCCACTTTCCGCCCAAGCCTCAGCCAGTGCAGACTGCTCTCAGCTCCCCACACACGTAGGGCTGTGTGCAGCTCCTGCCTGGCACAGGCTGTTCCCTCCACCCGAATGCTCTTCATCAGAACACCTACCCTTTGAAGGCTCAACTCGAGGATTCTCTCTCCCAGGCCGGTCAGTGCAGAATCCTGGTCAAAAGCCTTTGGTCTTGGAAACATCTGAGTTCAAGTCCTTGCTGAGCCCTCAAACCTCCCTGAGCTTCCTTCCTCAGCCACAGAGCGAGAGTGAGACCGCACCTAACTCAGCGCTTCTCGAACTGTAAGGTGCACCTACGGAGTCAGGGGTCTGCTTAAACTACAAGGTGGGATGCAGCAGGTCTGGGCGGGGCCCGAGACGTTGCGTTTCTAACACACCGCCAGGCGACGCCCAGGCTGCTGTCCAGAGACCGCACTTTGAGTAGCAAAGGCCTGTCTCATCGTATGCAAAGTGCCCAGGACACGCCCAGTTCGTGGCAAGCCACCCTCTTGTCTTCCTGTGTGTGACGTGAGGTGAAGCTTCCAGGGCACACGTAGGCTGCCCTGGAAGTTTGGCTCCTGCAGGTTTGGCTGTGTCCCGAGCGGCTCCCTCTCCTCGGTTAGGTGACCACCTCTCGCTCCTTCTCCCTTTTCTACCCATGACTCCCTGCGGTCTCCCTGGGTTCCCCGATCTCCACGTTTCCTGAGGCAAAAAAAAATCCAAAAGGCAGCTGTGCCTTGTGCAAGGATGCACACCTTAGGTTTTACAATAACCTGTCACACTGCTGCTTTGGGGGAGGCATTGATTTTGAAGAGAACACAAGAGAGGAATATGATATCCTTCTTCTTCCAGCCAGCGTCAGCCTGGTTTTCTCCCCACCTTGGGTGTTTGGGCTGGACCTGGAAGCCACCCTCTGCCCACAAGGCCCAGGTGTTGGAGCATCACCAGCAGCCAGGCTCAGGGACAACCTGCCAAAGCCCAGCAGAACTAAAGACCCATTTTCGCACGGCAGCCCCCAGATTGATGTCCAAATACCCAAACATCAGCGGCGGCTGTGGTGAGAAGCAGCAGGAGAGGCGAGCTATGGATCAGGCATTTTCCATCATCCCCACCACCTGTCCTGGACTCCAGAGCAGCGCCCTGGGTCACAGCCACTCTTGCGATGCAAAGAAGAAACAGCCACGGTTTACGAGCCGGCGCCTTCTCTCACCCTGGGACTGATAAGTTATAAGAGGAGCTTGCTGTGAAATAAGCACTTACTCTCCCAGAGACTTTGTGAGTTGTAAGCTTCAAGCTTGAGCTGGTGACAGTCCCAACCTGTGGCCTTAGAAGAATAAAACCATTTGGGAAAATGCGGAGCCACCTCAGGGAGATGAGTTACCTCCGCAGAATAAGAGCTGTGGGACATCCCGCGGAAATGCACCCTGGAGATGCGACGGGCCCTCTGTTCCCTGCAGCCAGCTGTGGTTGATGTCATTACTTCCAGTGAATGAGGCCAGGTTAAAAACAGAAACTCCCCACAGGCTCAGGAGGGAAGGAATGGAGGGTGTGTGTTTCCTCTAAGTCTGTATTCTCAAAATCCGTGTGCCTAAAAGTGAGGCGGGGGAGGCACTTATTAAAAATATATAACAGATTCCTGGGCCCCTGGCTTCAGTAGGACTCAATGGCGTGTTTGTAACAAGCTCTGCAGGTGGTTTTGGTGCAGTTGGTCCCCTGACCACGCTTTGAGAAACACTGGCTAAGATGTTTCTATAACAATGAAGAGGAGGGCTGGGTGCGGTGGCTCACGCCTGGAATGCCGGCGATTTGGGAGGCTGAGGTGGGAGGATCACTTGAGCCCAGGAGTTCGAGCCCAGCCTGGGCAACATAGTGAGACCCCCATCTCTAAAAAGAAAAAAAAAAATTAACTGGGTGTGGTGGCTGAATCTGTAGTCCTAGCCACTTGTGAGGCTGGGGTGGGAGGATTGCTTGAGCGCAGGAGCTCAAGGCTGCAGAGAGCTATGGTGATGCCACTGCACTCCAGCCTGGGTGACAGAGCAAGACCGTGTCTCAAAAAAATTAAATAAATAAAGAGGAAACAATTGTTCAGCTCAGGGTGGTCAGGGAGAAGGCACAGCATATTCACGCGAATGGTCTGAAATGCGTTTTGCAGAGCAGATTCAGGCTGTAGAATTTGAGGAGACGTGGCCATAGCCACAGTTTCATTCATTCATTCAACAAATATTTCTCAAGCACCAGCTGTGTGTCAGATGCTGTTCTAAGGGCTGAGGACGTAGGAAACAAAACAAACCAAATTCCTTGACTTGAAAGAGCTCAATGATAAAGATCAGTAAGGACATGAGTGCATTATGTACCTTGAAGAGTAGGCAAGGAGGTGACAAGAGGGGACATTACAGGTAGCAAGGATGGTGGAGCAATTGTGGCAACTTTCAATCGGGAGGTCGGGGCCAGCTTCCCTGAGGAGGTGACATTTGAGCAGAGACTTGAAGGAAGTGAGTGGGGCTGTGTGCATCTCTGGGGACAGCAAGCATGGAGACCCCGAAGCCTCAGGGTGCCCCAATATGCAAGGAGGCAAGCGGTGACCAGGTGGGACCCATGGTCAGAGGAGAGCTGAGAACAAGCCTTGGCACATAATTGCTGCTCGGCAGATATTTTTTGAAAGGGTGAACACATTTGGGCATCATTCACAGTGTGCACAGAGAAGTCGAGAGATCCAGCCTATGGGGAAAGAGCACATATTGGACACACAGGGAGAAGCAGGGACAGAAACCACAAGGCTCTAAGGGGAGAGGGGTGGGAGAAGGCAGCACACCTGCCCTGTGTGTCTGTTACCAACCGCCACATAACAAATGGCCACACACTGAGCAGCTCAAGATGACAGGCATTCGTTACCTTGCAGCTTCTGTAGGTCAGAAGTCTGACCATGGCTGAACTGGGCTCTCTCTGCTCAGGGCCTCACAAGGTGGAAATCAGGTGTTGGCCGGGATGCATTCCTTTCTGGAGCTACAAGTCCAGTTTGGGGACAGAGGCTGCCATTCTCTCCATAGCTGTTTGCCACGGGCTGCCTGCAGTTCCTTGCCATATGGCCCCCTCCATCAGCTCTCTCTGGCTTCCATTGTCTTGGGAAGGGCCCAGGTCCCTATAAGGATAAGGGCTCACCTGATTAGGTCAGGCCCACCTGGGTAATCTTTATAATGAACTCAAAGCCCACTGATTGTAACCTACACACAGGAGTGAAACCCCATCATGCTCACAGGTTCTGCCTGCACTCAAGGGGAGGGGTTATATAAGGCGTGTACCCCAGGGATGGGAATCTTGGGGCCCACCCTAGGAGTCTACCTACCACCCTTGGGTCTGGCACAGTTCCTGGTTCCTGGCACTAGAGCGGCAGGGCCCCACACCGCACACCAGCTCGGTGTGATAGGTGGCTGCTGGCTCTAAGGGATGTCTGTTAGAGAACTCTGACCAAGACTGTGACGGGATGGGGGTCTCAAAGTCACCACCTCAATTTCAACAAGACTTGCCCGCGGTGCGCAGAAGCCTTCTCTCCCCAGGCGCGGAGAGAAG
Organism: Lepilemur ruficaudatus; assembly: GCA_963574885.1. NCBI lineage: Eukaryota > Metazoa > Chordata > Mammalia > Primates > Lepilemuridae > Lepilemur > Lepilemur ruficaudatus. The sequence continues at coordinate 24,701 of CAUYRT010063782.1, read as the reverse complement.
GAAGCAACACGCTGAAACGCTTTCAAATCTACCTGCGCACCACGGCGCGGATGACACAGTGCTGCCCTGAACCCTGGCTGCCGCCCCAGCACACTCAGTCTTAATGTATTGACATTGGCAGCCCTTGTATATCTTGTCATGCCAATAAGGTAATTGAAATGGAATTGTCTCCAAGCGTCCAATTAATCAGCAAATAAATCATAAACCTGTGGCCATTCGTTTAGGGAAGCAAAGTGCCTTCTCCTGGCTTCCTGGCCACTGGAGTTAATTGAGCTTAGACTTTATTCTCCTCTGAAGAGCTTTAGGAGAAGAGAGGTGAGGCTGGGCGGGTGACTTTTAGAGTGTTGCTGAGGTCCCAGGAACTGTGTGCAAGGTCCTTTGTATGCAAGATCTCATTCTTCCCCCAGAGAGGCTTACGTACTCAATTTCATTCATAATAAAAACATCCCTGTGAAATAGGGATGATGATCCACATTTTACAGGGGAGGAAACTGAGCCCCAGAGAGGTTAGGCAAATTGCCGAAGGTCACACAGCAAGCAGGGCCTGGGTTCAAAACTATGCCCATCTGGCTTTAACAGCCGTGTTCTCTCTACTCCGGCTGCACCAGAAATGCAGATCTAAGTAAGAAATATTTTCGATCATCGAGCCAGATTTGAATCCGGAATTCTGAAAGTGAGAAAGTGTCAGAGCAGACGTCCTCTGGCCACTGCTCCTGTACCCTCGCTTCATCAGGTGCGGGCATTGGAAGCGCGAGCGGGAGAGGGGACGCTCTCTGGGGGTGTTCGTTCCTGTGGGAGAAAGCTCTCGCGCTCCTGTGATGACTGCACACCTCTGAAATGCGCTTTCGCTCCCAGAACTCTCCCCTAAGCCCGAGGTTTCCTCCCTTTGGACCGGTGGGGAAGCGCCAAGGACCTGTCCTCAGACTTGGCCGATGAAGTTGGGGATGTCCTTTTCTCACTTTAGGATGCTTCGAAGACCTTTCAGATGCTGGAAAGTCTTCACACCTCCAACTTCCCCTTCCTTCTCTGTTGCTTGAAGTTCAAATCAGGGAGGTAACTGGGTTAACCAGGGAACCAGGGCCAAACCAGCCCAGGCAACAGCACGGGGGATACAAAAAGAGAAAAAAATGGAGTTTCCTCACTTAGTCTCAGGATCACAAAATGTTGACCCATCTGCCTGCCCACATGCAAACATACACAGAGACACAGGCTCACTTAAGGAAGGTTTGCATCTGCTTTGGGGTTTCTAAAAGCAGACAGGAGATTTATTTTCATGATTTGGAGTGAGCTTTTCCAGTTCTGCTGTGGGAAGCGTCACCCTGAATCCTCTGGGCACTGGTCAATCAGGCCGTGTGCTGTGCGGTTGAGAACAGGCAGCCCTTTCCTGAATGAGGCACCTAGGTACATTTGCAGTCAGCAGGAGACCACCTGCCTTGCAAAGCCGGGTTTTTGTCACTTAGACCCAAGCTGGGTGTGCTGAGCTGTGGCAAATACGCAGCAACACCCAGGACACACGTCAGCCCCTCCCCAGGCAGCTGTGGCTTCGGAAATCCCGGCAGTTCGGAGAACCAACCATAGGGTGATGCGTAAGAGCTCCAGAGATGCCCAGAGACGCCGCGCTGTGCAGGGAGCTGCAGTCCCAGGTGCACAGGCCCTATTCCTGGGCAGGAAGCCTCTGAATGGATGCATGGAGGTTTGGGGGTAGAGGGAGTGGAATTTGAGGTGTTCCCTGACATCCAGTCCCATGCAAAGTCCTTTGCTTATCTTCTGCCAGCTCCTCTGTCCTTGCCCCTGCAGGCGCCCACTTCTCTCCTCTGCATTGTTACAACTGCCGACTGTCTCCTTGCCAAACGTCTTGCCCACCGCATTCCGTCCTATCCTCTGCCCCCTAAAACATGAGTCACGTCACGTTGTTCTCCTTCTTTAAATTCCTCCATAGCTCCAGTCTCCAGGGCTTGGCCGGAGCCCCACAGACCTTTCCCGCTCTGGCTGCCAGCCGCACCCCCGGCTGTTGTTTGCTGTTCTTTGTTCATTCTCCTTCCTTTGCCTGGAATTCCTGCCAGCGCCCCCAGACGTGAAAGATGCCACCTTTCCTGGACTTTGGGGATTCCAATTCCTAAGTCTAGGAGTAACAGAGTATTTGGAAGTTCAGTCTTACCATTTCCTAGGAAAGGAAGCACCTTCCCTCCGTGGTGCCCCTGGGGGGTCCTGCTCTCTATTCCCTGGCCTGGGGAGGCATGGGAGGGGGCTCTGTGCCCTGCTTACCTGAGGGTGCATGCCCCCGAGCAGCTGGGTGGCATCACGCCCCTCACTGTCTTTCTTAGGCTCCTGTGCCGGTGCTGGGTGCTGGCTGAGCACCTGTCCCAAGACGCTGGAGCAAGTAGTCTGTTTGATCCCACTGCGTCCAAGGCCCGCATGTAATTGGTGCTTGATTCGTAATGAATGGATGACTAAAGGGATTTGCCTTTCTCCCCCTGCGAGCGTCTCCAGGATGGGGATCCTGTCTGGACCATCTTTCCCTCCCCAGCACCCAGCACGGTGCCTGAAGCACGTCACTGTTCACTGTCACACAGGAGGGGGCTGGGGGAGGGCTTGGTTGCTGCAGTTAGGCAAATCCTATGGACACTTGGAGACCCACAGTGTTTCCTTGGGTTTGATGACTTTTAGAACCCTGAAAGTCATCCGGCCCCTTCTCTTGAGTCTTCTGGAAGGGAATGTCTAGCAGAGTCTCCCATCAGGCCCAGAGAATTGAGAGCACAACTATTCACATATTAGAAAGGGCAGGATAGTGTGGTTAGGATTTTACTATTTCTGAACCTGTGTATTTGAGTTTTCTCTTAGATGAGGCCGGGCTACTTGCTGAACCGAAAAGGGGAGGGGGGAGAGGGGGTGCTTCTCTCCGGGGTCTCAGGGCCTGTGCGGCTTCATGGCCATGAGTCTCCCCCTCCTTGCTCAAGTGTCGGCTTTCCAGAATGGCCCTTTGAGACAAAATCTCTTTCAAGGCATATTGGACAAAAGCAAACTTTGATAAAATTCCAGTTCGGTGGCTTGTTTTATGAGAAACTGATGAGGGCCCTGAAATACATTTAGCGCTTGCTGTTTAGGCCAGAATCCAAATATTGCCTCTCTGTGAACTGACTCGGTGTTGCCTGTCTCCTGTGGCTGGTTTGGGGATGAGGGCTGTTTTGGGTTTTGTTTAGGGTTTTCCTTGCAGGAGGGCACATTCACTTTCTTAATACTATGAGCTAACTATGTAGAAAATAAAACCATCTCCAAGCAAAAATTCCTCGCACTCGGAAAGAGCCTGATACAGGCAGCGATTCCCTCCAACTTTGGGTGAACAGAACAAACAGAAGGATGAACCCATGACAAAGGTCCTTTCTGTCCACTATAATGTCAGCTCCATGACAGCAGCGACCTTGCTGCCCAGCTCACTCCTGGTCCCCAGTACCTAGAACAGGGCCTGGTACACAGTAGGTGCTGAATATATTAATACATTTGTGAACAAGCTGCTAGGTTACAGGTTCTGCGGTGGCAAGGACCCTGCCCGTGTCTGTGTTATTTGGGAATGTGTCCCTGCCACCTAGCGCCACGGCAGGTACAAAACAGAAGCTGACCCATTCATTGAGCAGCTACCATGTGCCGGGGATTACTCAGGGCACCAGACAAAGTATGTGTTGGATTAACTAGGTGCATTTGTGCATGCTTGATTGAACAAATGAAGGAACAATCCCTAAATCAAAAACCCAACAAGTCAATCCCTGCACCGGCGGTAACCGCTCTCGTCTCCCTGTGCTCCAGCCCTGGGACAATAGCCTTGCAATTTCTCTCCCTGGGCTTTTCTCACTTGCTGTGCTTTCCCGACAAACCTTTTCCATCTCTACCTACCGAAACCCCCATTAAGTGCCAGCTCCAGTGACATTTCTTTGAATCACCCCGTCTGGCGAGATGCGAACTCTCTTGCTTCTGAATCGCCTTGTCGCTTTTTATCTTAGCCGTTGCACACAGTTCAAAACCCATTTGCTGAGATCGTCCTGTGGGCAGCCACGGTGACAGGAGCCAGAGATGTGGTGAGGACCCTGGAGTCACTGGGGTTCAACGAGCGTCTTGCCTGCCTGCCTGGACTGTGCAAGCGCCCACGGCTCAGAGCCCCAGGCTTCCTCCTCTCTGCAACTGCACTGGGCAGCCAGTACTGAGTCTGGCCGGACAGATGCTCCTGCGCCTGCCGCTGCACCATGAGCAGACCCGAGAGATGTGCCGCCTGTGCGACCTTCGCTTCGGTGGATTTGAGATGTGGGAAGACGAGAGTCAGGCTGAACTGCGCCGTGCATAGGCCAGCGTGGTGGGTCTTAGGCGGGACCCAGAAGAGGCGAGGAGCAGGGAGGTCAGGGTGAGACGGACCGAAATGACCCATATGACCTTCAGCCATGGGTACAATAACAGGTCATAATGGGCCATTGCTGTGGTGAGACGGAGGACTTCTTTGAGAGCAGCCCAAATGCTTTCTAAGCAAAATAAAACAAAACGAACCCTTTTAATTGGTGCTCAGATCTGAGAGTTGTAAGTCATCGCTGGCATCAGAGAGGCCTGACAATGTGGCCAGAATCAGTCCCCGTCCTCAGCTCTCAGATCTGCTGCCCTCCAAGTCAGCTCTGGTCTCGGGCAGGCTGTCTCTGGGGTCCCCCCACCCTGGCTACTGCCGTCTTTCTTGCACCGTTTTGGCCTCAGCAGTGGTGAAGGAGCCACTTTCCCGATAGCGCCAACAGGAGGCCTGGGATTGATCCCAGGTCGCTTATGGCCCAGAGGTTGGAACATGCTGCTTGTCGTGGTGGGGGCAGGGCCTGGTATAGAACTCATAGGGGGTTGATCTTACCCAGCTGGAGGGATGACAAGTGGGAATCGAGGTGCTGGTGCCAGGGGAGGATGCAAGCTGGACAGACAGGCCACCCTTGGCTATGTCCAGGGTGGTCAGGAGAGTCGAAGGACAGAACCCAGGTGCCTCCCCGAGGGCTGGGTCCCCCACAGTGATGTTGTCATTGGAGTGGCTCCTGGGAGACCGCTTAGAACAGAGAGGTTGTCCTGTGGTTTACGGGACAAATATTAATGCTCCCGGTCCAGCTGTGTGACCTCAGGCAAGTCGCATCTGCTCTCTGGGCCTCAGTTTCTCATCTGTAAAGCCTTGGATTGTGGAGAGTCACCTGATATAGCTTCTCCACACCTAAGAGTCGACAACTCCCCTTTTCTGCAGTTGTAAAACTATATTATGGCCATCACCATGGTGCTAAATTGTCCTCATGTCCAGGCAGCATGAACCTGACCATTTTCACACACTAATAATAACAGCAGCAGTATTAATAATGGCTCCCACCGTGCTGTGGGTGTGTTCCATGAGCTGGCTAAGTACCTTACCCAACGTTACCTTATTTAGTCCTTAGCACAATGCTGTGGGGTAGGAATCATTGGCTCCATTTTACAGAGAAGGAAACCAAGGCCTGGAGAGGTCAGTGGCCTGTCCAGAATCACATGGCCAATCGCTGATGGGGCCAGATTATTATTTATTTTAATTTAAATGTAACGTACATCCAGCAAAGCCCAAAATCCCTTTGTAAGTGAACAGTTAGAAGCATTTTCATAGTGGCCAAATCCATGAAATCAAACAGTAGAACATCACCAGCACCCAGAGGCACCCTGACCCCTCCCACTCACTGCGTGTCCCCAAGGTAACCGCAGTCCTGACTTTTTGCGCCAGTGGAACTGCAGCTGCCCCAGAAGGGTCTGAGCCCAGAGTCGTGTTCCTGCCGTGGGCGATGGTGTGTTACTACAGAATGACCACGAAGTCAAGTCGCAGGAGATGATGCAGATGAAAGAGGCCTTGATGAAACAATAGAATCATGTTATGACTTAACCAAAGGCTTTGGCCAAAAACCCAGACAGGCCCTGTCCCAGCCAGTGCCCTACAGACCGGCACACAGTCACCGTCCTGGCTCCCTGGACAAGCCTGGCCATGTGAACCAAGCTTTCACCATAAATGAGAAAAATCACATTCCTCCTTTAACAAAAGGACTTCTCCACGACTGTTTTTAAATGATAAGCAGCTCAAAATACATAGGAATGATAGTACAAGAAGGTAAATAAAGGATCCCCCGGAACAATAGTGGGTTTTTTTCTCTGCTGGCTGCAAAGCCGAGAGTAATTAGCACCCTGAGGACGGGGGAAGTGATTGCTGCTCCTACAACACTCTAATTAACAGTTACTAATAGTCATAATAACACTGAAAGGAGGCTTTTTAAACCTCACCGTTGAGTGACTGCTTGGGATGGCAGAATGTTCGGCACGGGGTATCCACTGCTTGTCAGGGCTGTAAACTTGGCATGGCGTCGTTTGCCTAATGTTGTTAGGTCGGGTGGGGAAAACAGTGGTTAAATATGGTGGAAGCCTGGAGAGGAGATCTCAACTGTTGCTGGAATTATAACCATTAATAGCAAGATCAACAACTCACCCATCTGGGGCTCCGTTTAGACAAGAGCCCTCTGAGACACTATTTCCTTTAACCCTCAGGATAAAAATTTGGTTGACGCCACCGTCGCCCTCATTTGGCACCACTATGCCTTCTGTCAGGGGCAGACAGTTTTCATTTGTCACAAGTTGGCCCTTCAAAAGCCTGCCCTGTGCAAACCCTCCTGCTGGGCCCTGGGCATGGGAGGGAGATCCAAGGGGGGAAGCCGGTGGTCTCTGCTCTCATGGAATTCACGATCCGGCAGAAATAAAACATAACAGAAGTTGGCTGGGAAGGAAGAATCATATTAGTTGGGCGCTATGATTCATCATGAGCTTTAATGGGTTTGGTTTTAAAATGCCATTTGCATCCACCCCAGACTAAGTTTTCAAAGTTCAAAGTCACCCACGGGGCCCGTGACGGGCATATGTCCCAGTGTGAGCGCAAGTACTTTGTGGCTCATTTGTGGTACGTAATCTCCAATTTTAAGGTCAGAGACGATAGGCCATGTTCTCTTGAGTCCCGTACCAAGGGCATCATCTTTCTCCAAAGACGTAGGCAGAGCTTCTGGAGTAGTGGGGACCACAGAGTCGCACATTTACTTATGTCACATGTTCCTGAGAGGTGGAGAAGAGGCCAGCCCCCTGGCAAATGTGTTGGGGGGATCAAAAATGTGAACGACTCAAATTCTGCTCCTGGTTTCTTGAGGAAGAGGCCACTCATGCTACAAATACCAAGAAACAGACCCCGTGGGGAGCACAGAGACCAGGCTTAGACTTCCCTGTAAGCCAGACGGTCCCGGAAGCCGTCTCAGAGGAGCTGACGCTGGAAGCATCGGGAAGCCATTGACAGGCGGAGGCGGGAGTGGGGGAGGCATTCTGGGGGAGGGAGGGCGGGACTGAGAGGCCGCGAGGAAAGCAGCTCAGGCAGGTTCTTGAGAGTCAAAATTTGGGGTGTGGGGTTTATCCAGCAGAAAGCGGGACACCGTTAGGGCTTTCTCAGTACCAGAGGGACGGGGTCAAAATAGTCCTTCAGAGATGTCACTGCTGTAAATCGTTTCCTTGTAGGGTTTTTTGTTTATTTGCTTTGGTGGGAAAATATACATAACATACAATTTTCCCTTTTAACCATTTTTAAGTGTATAATTCGGTGGCTTTAAGCATATTCACAATGTTATGCAACAATTACCGCTATCTACGTGCAGAACTTTCTCATCTTCCCTAACAGAAACTGTACCCAGGAAACAATAACTCGCTGTCTCTTCCTCCCCCGCCTCTGGTAACATCCGTTCTACTCTGTGGCTCTGTGAACTTGCCTGTTTCAGGCACCTCATATAAGTGGAATCATACAGTGTGTGTCCTTTTGTGTCTGGCTTATTTTATTTAACGTAGTGTCCTCAGGGTTCATCCCTGTTGTGCATGTGTCCGAATTTCCTTCCTTTTTAAGGCTGGATAATCTTGCATTGCGTGTGTCCGTGTGTCCGTGGACGGACATTGGGTGGTTTCCAGCTTTCGGCTGTGTGAATGATGCTGCCGTGAACGTTGGCGTGCAAAGATGTTTGAGCGCCTGTTTTCAATTCTTTTGGATGACATAAGAGTGCAATTGCTGCATCTTACGGTAATTCAGTATTTAGCTTTTGAGACACACCAAACTCTTCTTAGCAGTGCACAAGGGGTGGACTCCCCAACACCGTCACCAACGCCGGAGCCTCCCCACGGACACGACGTGGAACTGCGCTTCTGTGGCTCCAGCAGCAACTGCTCTGTCGTGAGAACGCCCTCTAGGTTTCCACTTGATTGTTTTCCTGGTTTTCTAAGATTTCGACTTTTATTCTTTTCCTCTCTTGAATAAAATGGTGGCAAGATGACCAGGGAGGTGCCTTTGACAAGCTAAGCCTCCAGTCCTCAGCTGGGAAAACTGCCCCTGCGTTGGCGCCTGTCTCCTGTGACGTGGACGGCAGTTTATCAAGTTCTGCCCGGTTCTTTTAAGTCAGAACGGCAGATTTCTTCAGAGTCCACTAGGTTTTCTTCCAGAAAATCATCTTTTAAAAAATAAGTCTAAATGAGCCCTCAAGGACATGTGGGCAAAAAACCTACTTCTCTCATCCTGACTGTCTTTAGCTCACAAGAATGTGAGGAATTTAGCTCAGGAAAGAGCTTTCTGGGAAGAGCAGGAAATAAGAGTAAACTCAGACAGCTGGGAGTCCAAGACCTGGGTTCACCTACTTACTAGTTCTGTGACTTTGGGCCAGTTGACCTCTTTGGGGAGAGGGAGTTATACGCTTCTTTTTTCTTTCGTCTCTTTGGGCCTCAATTACCTCATCTGTAAAGTGGGGTAATAATTGATCTTCCTCACATGGTTTTTGGGAGGATTTAATGAGGTGATGCACGTCAGTTTCCTGTGACAATGGCTGGCAAGCTGTAAATGTTCCAGATCTATTCACTTACAGGACTTTTGTTAAGGTCGGTGTCTCTCAGCCTCAATCTCTTCTTCTTAAAAATGGGGCTAATAATCGTTTATATTTCAAAAGTCATTGCATAGACTAAATGGGCCAATGCATGTCAAGCTGTTGGCACAGACCTGGGGCATATAATTTGTAAAGTAAGCATCAATCATGTTGTCACTCCCAAGACTGCTGATGCCAAATTCCAGTGCGCCTGGGCAGGCAAGTATGTGGACTGTGATTATATCCAAATGCAGGTGATGGAGCCGTGACTTCTGAGAAGAAAGCTTTGCAAACATCAGAATGGTCTCCTGAATTCTGTAGGAAAAAGGCCACTAATTAATCAAAAGATACGTGTTCTGTTCTCTGCTCTGTCTCCGGTTTGCTGTTTGACCGCAGGCAGGTCACCCTAATCTCTGGCCCCAGTCTCCTGCTGGTAAACGTCTCCATCAAGGGGGGAAGATAAACATGGCCCATGCACTGTCACTTCCCATGGCAGACATCACCAACTGATCCCAGAACTCCTACCCACGGAGACCTGTCAGCCTCAGAATCCTTCTCAACACAATGCTACAGGCATTGTAGCAACCAACTGCAATTGGCTAGTGAGTTGAAACCGATTTAATGTTCTAAGTGGAAATCTTGATTCTTTTGTAAGCTCTTCTCCCATACCACCATAAACACAGGCAGACATGCTAAGATTTCTTTTAGAAGTGACTCATTACTTATAGCTACTGAATGTTTCCACTAGGCCAGGTGCTGAGAACACCCTCAAAGGAGGAAGAAGCACTCTTAAGCCACTCTTGAACATCCTCCCGGAGAGGGCTTCAGCCTGGCACATGGGAGCAAATGTGAATCAAGGCATTAGGCATAAGGGGAGGCCACAGACGGCTCGGAAGAGGCAGCCCAGGTGCAACCAGCTGAGGGAGGAGGGCGGGCTGCAGGGCGGGGCCTTTCCCATGAGGTTGGTTTTCTGCACGGGGCCCTCTTGGTGCTCCAGGCTGTGCCTTCTCGCACAGGCTCCAGGCCTCCCGTCAGGTGGGGAGCTAACAGGCTTTCTCTGGCTTCTCCGTTTCTAGCCTGTACTGGGAGCCACTGTCCTTGGCCAGTCCTAAGAGACCTTGGAGTCATGTCTTCCTGGTCCTTGGTTTCCTCTTTTGTCAAGCAGTGAGAGTAATAATATCCTCCATCCTTGCTGCTGCCTTCCTCCTGGGCCATAGTGAGAGTCAAAGTGAGGTCACATGACAGTTCTCTATCTCGTGTGGTGGTGATTATACAAACCCATACATGTGATAAAATGACACAGAACAAAGACCTGCCCCACCACCCAAAAAAAGGAATGTATGCAAAAACTGGTGGAATCTGAGACATCATGCCAATATAATTGGTTCTGATGCCATGGTCGTGTGAGATGCTGCTATTAGGGCAAGCTGGATGGTTGATACAGGGCACTTCTCTGTACTGTTTTTGCAGCTTCTTGTGAATATTTCATAATTTCATAATGAAAGGTTTAATTTTGTTTTAAATGTTATCCTTGAAAAAGCAACGAACAATTTCACGGCAGTACTCGTGGGATGTAGCCACAGACACGGACTTCCGCGCCTCATTCCCAAGAGTTCAGGATAGTGTTAAAAGGAAGCAGGCAGGGCCTTATTCACACAGCACCATGGGCTGCACCCCGCCGTGCAGGCCAGATGTTTACCTGAGCTCACAAGAGAAACAAAGTTCTAGGGGCTCCGTATTCCAGATATGAACACCGAGGCCCCAGTCAGAGCAACCTGATGTGCCCTGAACCGCTCATAATGTGGCATCTTTTCCTTTTCAAATTCATAATCTCAGATACTCAGTAGCTTTCTGTTTCAGAAACAATTGCTTCTTCTATTTCTGTACGTGACAACATTTCTTTTCTTGAAAAAAAAAAATCCTTTAACACCCATTTGTCTTCCATTTTCTCTGCACAGCCTGAGAAGCCCAAGACCTGAAGAATTGATTAATTCCAAGACTTGTTAATTACTCTTGTATGGAGGGACCTCTAAACCCTACTCTAATCTCCCAAAGACGCTTACATTGAGCCGGAGCTGCTGGTCAGGCCGTGGGCAGGAGTGTCTGCACTTTAGAAAACACACGATTTTAGAGATCGTGTTGGGAGGTTCTCACATCACCAAAAATAAGCAACAGATTCTGCTGGGTGAGCATCAGTGGCCAGGCCCAGTTAACCCCTAGCTACCATTTTTGTCCCCAGCTAAAAGTGAGCGGGGCCTGATCACAGTAAGGTTCTCCACTGGGGGAGGGGAACTGTCTGCCTGTCACGTGGGGATATCATTTATAATGCCACCCAGCCTCTGGCCTCTTTCCTTCTGAGAGAAGATCTGAGTCTTTGAATGTTTTCTTATTTGTTTCTATTTTTAAAAATAGTTATACTACCTAGGGGGAAATAAAAACATGCTCATTTTATGTTCACCCTAAATTGTACCACCTAGGAATAATCACCATTAACTTTTCAGTGAGCATTCCCCTAGATCTTGCCAGGGCCCTGGTTCCATGTGGATATACATGGCCATGTGGATTTAACGTGTACTTGCACGCAGTCCTGTAAACTCCTTTTTCCATGCACGTTGTTAGAGATATGACAGTTCTTACCTTCCTCATCATTGAATTCTACCCTTCTGATTTCATCCCCTCTGACCTGCGTAGCACTTACTCAGTGTGAGGCGTTATTCACAGAACTTCTCATAGATTATCTCGTTTAATCCTCATAACGCCCCAGTAAGGCAGGTGCTATGACTGTCCCCATTTTATCGCAGAGAATGCTAATTTAACACTGGATCCAGGGATCGCTGACCTTACTGGGCTCTGGGATGGTGAATGCTTATCCCATGGAACACCATTCCACCTTCTTGTTTCCGAGGCCTATATCACCAATTGATCACAGCCCCTTTTCCCAAGGGTCCCAGCCTGGCATAGGATGCTTCCTGATACACCGCCACAGGCAGCCACTGCCGAGCCATTGGGGTGGGTCTGCGAGACGATGCAGATACGCCTTCCCTGATCCGTCTAAGGCCGCGCTCTCCTTTAGCGCATAAGGAAACAGGCCCCGAGAGGGAATTGACTTGTCTGAGTAAGGGGCAGAGCTGTCTCAGTCCATTTGTGCTGCTTAAAAAATACCTGAATCTGGGTAACTCATAAATAATAGAAATTTATTTCTCGCCATTCTGGAGGCTGAGAAGTCCAGCAGATTCAGATTCAGTGGGACGGCTCTCTGCTTCCGCGATGGTGCCGTCTTGCTGTGCCCGCACAGGGTGGAAGGGCAAAAAGAGCCTCGTTCATTCCCTCGAGCCCTTTGCTAAGGGTGCTGATGCCATTCATGAAGGCAGAGCCCTCATGACTTAATCCCTTCCTAGGGACCCCACCTCTTAACACTGTCACATTGGCAATTTCGTTTCGACACATGAGTTTGGGGGGAACATTCAGACCAGAGCAAGAGCCCAGACTGGCACTTGATTCTCTTAACCACCAGGTTCACTCTGTCCGCCCACGCTGCTGCCTCCCCAGATCTCACAAAACAAACACCGGCTACCACCGGGGACACGTTCTCAGCAGTCTCCGCTCAGCGTAACTGTGCATTTGGACAACGTGGAGTTAACCAGGGAGACTGGCACTGCGGATGGGCCACAAAGGATCGTTTTATCACAGTGCACTTTACAGAAAATGTTGCCAAATACTGTGGAGTGCATTAGTGATATCGATGCTTTTAATTTAGGCAGTGGCCACAGCTCAGGGGGCAGCAAACCCTGGTTGAGGTCACCTGCCAGTCGCTCACTGAGAGGGTCCATAATTGGAGGGCACTAAGGGAGACCAGGAGGCATGCCTTCAGGTAGTCTGTTCACTCACACAACAAGCATTTATTGAGCACCTCCTGTTTATGTGGAGAGACTAGGTTTACACACATGACAGACTCACAGATACTGTCAGGTGGCATCGGTGGGGTTTTATCTGGGGAGGACTCTTTTCATTCCATTCCCAGTTTGGTTTCAACTGAGAATTAAAAACATGGGAGAAAGGTAAATGGCGATCACAGTCATCACCAATAGAGCTGAGTGGAAACAAAACTTGGATTTGGGCCAATTCTTCACCCCAGGGGCAGCAGGGCTAAAGGACTGCAGGCCCCCAGCCCCCTACCCACAGAGGCCAGGTCTTCCCCGGTACCCACCTCCAGGAAGAGAACAGACCAGAAGGCGTATGCCCAGTGGGAAGGCAGGTCCATTTCCTTCTCCCAAACTTACCAGCCAGGCAGGAGCGAGTGAAGGGGCAGAGGGTGTCCTGGAGTGTCCGTGCCTGGAGCTCTCTCCACAGGGACACTTGCTAGGATTTAGAGATTCTCCCCTAAGCAGCCTGTGACAAACTGGCATAGGCCTCAGAAATTCAGAGAGGGAGATCAGTGGGCTCCAGACACTGGGCAGTTCTTGGCAGAGGGCCTCTAATCTGGGTGCAGAGAGTTGGGTGGGTTTGTGTGGGCAGCTGCAGGACCCATCCCAGGCGTTCTGCCCAGGGAAAGGACAATGATTTATGTGGGGTACTGTGTGGAGGCCAGTGGGGGAGCTGTGTTGGGCATAATCGGATATAGAACACAGCCTTTTAGACTTCGTGAATTGAGCAGGTCTGCAGAATTCAAGTGCATGGATCCAGATTTCTATATGATGATAGGTTTACCTTGACAGATGAAGTCTATGGCTGAACTGTGTGTTTCCTGTGTTCTCAGGCAAGGGGAGGGAAGGGAAGTGTGCTGAGGGGGAAGAGGATGGGCCTTGGAGCCTGGTAGATGCTCTTGGCGATCCCAGCTCCACTGGGCCACCTGTGTGACCTTGATCAGGTAACTTGACCTTGCTGAACCTCTGCCCCTCCCCCATTTATAAAGTGAGAACAATTCCATGGATTTCCCAGGCTGAAAAAATTAAGTTAAACAAGGCTTGCACAGTACCATCGCTGTGCCTGTCCCTAAATCCCCCTTCACCTCCCTCCCTGCCCCGGCCACACCACACCCCGAAGAATGTTTATATCAGATGCAATCCTATCTCTGAGTGGGAAAATTCCTTGATGGCTTTACTGCAAAATATACATATACATATACATACATATATATATGTATATATATATAAACTCTAAAAGTCAAGTTGTGAGTTGTGTGGTTGTAGGTTTTTTAAAAGGAAGAACAGCGGTGCTGGGAAGTTAGCATCTCCGGAGGTAACTGGCATTCATTGAGAGGGAGGTCTCAGAGCAGATTCCCACAAGTTGCAGAGAAGAAAATGAGATGCAGGCTCTGGATTTGCATAATCGCTGACTGTTTCCTGCTCATTTACCACTTTGCAGGGGCTCCGTGTGGAGGGCAGCCCCTTCCTGGCCTGGACACCCTCTGTGCCCAGGACTCCGCGGGGTCCCTCTTGGAATGGGGCTTTCATGATCACTGAGATGGCATTTAGCCTCCAATTAAGAGTGAGAAGGAAAGCGCCAGCCAAGTGGGGTGAGTGTTCTGGGGAATTCACCGACTCAGGAGAAACCTAGAGAATTAGCAGGCACACAAAGCCACCTCTTGACTGGAGCAGACGCCTTGAAGGCTCTCAGACACCCCACTGGCTGGGGAGGAAGTTGGCCACAGAGCTGACTTGTGTCTAGAATGATACCAAGGACTCCCCCTGAACTTGAGAAGCCACATCCGCTGCAGGGGAGGAGAGGAGGCCTGTGGGGGAGGCTGCCGCTGCCAGGCACCGTGCTTCCTGCCTTCTGGTTACCACATCCTCGTCCTCATAACAAGCCCATCGCAAACCCTTCCAAAGCTCACGGGGCGGCTCAGCAACGGAAATCAGCTGCCCCAGCTCCTTCTGCCTCCAGAGCCGTGGTCCTCAGCGTCTGAGTGGACATCTGCTCTCAGAACGGCCACCAGAGGCTCTTCCTGGCCAGTTAGGCACCTCGACGCTCTTCGTCCTTGACTTACCCTCAGGCTCCTTCTGCCTGGTGGATTCCTTATTCTAAGGCAAGCAAGGCCCCGCAAGAGGTCTGGAAAGCCAGCTCCAGTCTTCCAAAAATGGCATTTGCCTGAAGCTGGGAGCCCCGTAAATATGGTTGTTAACCCAGCGTACTTTGGGGCATGGGGGGATGTTGGAAATGGCCTTGCTGGTGTCCCTGACAAAGTATCAGACCAGAGTCTCTCCCCAGGAGTGCCTTCCTTATCAATTTATTTCTTATTAAAATACCCTGCAGTGAACTTTAGCAGTGAGCTCCCAGTGGGAATGGAGCCCATTTCATCGGGCGCAGAGCTCTGTAGAAGGCAGCCTCGGACACCACCAGGGTCTGAAATGAAACCAGAGCAGCCTAACTTTGTCTCTGTAACCTCCCCAAGTCTGGGCTTTGTGAATATAAAGAAAGGAACTTGTGGGTTTTGAATGTCTTCTTACTAAGGAGTTTGCTGAAAGAAAAACAATTAATCTCTTTATCATAACTGGCTTGGCCACATTTCAATACTGGAAAGAAAGAAAAAAAAAAGCAATAGAACAAAACCTTTTATATTTCTGCCAGCAGAGGATAAGGGATAGGCTTGTCATGTTGGGGACTTTTTTTGGTTAAGTGTCCTTTTACCTTTTAATTTGTGCATTGAGGGTTCAGACACTCTCTTGCAAGAGGGAGAAATTGTCGCACCTCGTTTGTCTGCCAAGAGGTTGTGAAACCCCCTTCAGAATCTCTGCTGCGGGAGCTCAGAAGTTTACATAGAAAGGATTTCAAGGCCAGTGACACTGCTCTGGATGACTTACAACTTAAACATCACCTAGCCTTGTTCTGCTCCCGAGTGTCCACAGGAAGTTAATAGTTACAATATATGGGTTTCTTTTTTCCGTGTTCACAAACCATACTCTGGCGCTATATGGGACACAGAATTATGCATCACCGCGGCCCACAGATAACTCAACACCTGGCTGTTCCTGCTCTCTCTGCAGTGCCCCATTTCTGAGAGACGGCTGAAGCGAGATGGAGCTGGCTCCTAAAACCAGAAGGAAGGGTTAGAATGTACTGGAAAGAACAAAGGAATTGTAGTCCCGGGTCTTGGTTCAAATCTCAGCTCTTCCTCTTAGTAGCTCTTGGGCAAATTATCCAAGCTCCCTGAGCTTCAGTTTCCTCATCAGTGAAACAGGAACAGTAGCCACCACCTCCTAGAGTTTTATGGGGAAAAACAGATATAACTGGTGAAAAGCACGTAATGAAGTGTTATGCAAATATTAGACAGTGTTTGTAGTTTTATTACACAGGGAGAGTCCAGGAAGCAAACTGTTGCTTTTTGGGGAATCTGTTTGGCTAACAAGAAATGGCTTAATAGTCCCATGTCACTCTGATGTGTGGGGGGAATCAAGTTTCTCCCTGGGGGCTCCAGGGTCTCTTCTGGTGTCATCTCTTGGCAGACCCCTCTACACATTGAACATGGATTAAGAATTCATCGTCCAGATTGTCCAGTCTCATTGTTTATATACTCTCTTGTCGCCATGATTGCCTTTCTGCCTAAGAAGAATTAAGGGAGGAAGAGAGGGAGGGAGGGAGGAACACATTTGGTCCACAGTGACCCCATCACGTCGACCGGAACATGTAGCAAGCTGAATTCCAAGTCCCTACTGCCCGGGGTGGCCTTTTACATCCACACTGTTGCCATCGCACGTGGTGGATGAAGTGGCCTTTGCTGTGTCTTGACTTTAGACGTGTGACGGCTTTGGCCAACAGGACGCCAGCTGATAGGACGCCGGGAAAAGCTCAGAGCGCGCTCGGGCTGTTGAATTTGCTTTCCAACGGAGGCAGTACTCATGCCTCCGATCTTGGCATGGGGTGGGATAAAACCTCTGGAGAGACTGTAATTCTGAGGTCTGTTTTGCCTTTCAGATGATGAAAAGGTCTGGCCTTGCATGGGTTTCTCTTGTGGGTCTGAAAAGCAATATTTCTCAAGCTGGGTCACTTGAATCCGGAAATGAATGAAGGAGGAGTGAGAGTGAGAGTGACCGCGCTAGAGCGAGAGGGGGGAAGGGAGAGAAGCAGATCCACACGGACTCTCCCGGCCAGGTCACCGGAGCCAGGGATTAGTCCTGGGGCTAAACTGGGCTGCGCTGAACAACTGCAGGGGGCTTTAAGAAGGGGGGAGGGAGGATTCTCCTGGAGATTAACTTTGGGCCTTGGCCTAGTTGAGTCTTGTTGGACTTTAAATAAAAAGCCGCGGGGGAGGGGGCACATGTCCGGCAGCTCCTATCACAGCATCGCCGGGCCAAGGCCTGACATTTCTTATTTTGATAATTGATGTGGCCAAGTTGAAGCTTGTCACTGGGAGAGCATCGCAGCGTGGCTTGGATAGTGCCATGGCCATGTGAGGAGTGAGAAAAATCAATTTCCACTGTCGACGGAGGGTTGTTTGATTTATTGCTGCTGGAAGAAGAAATTCTTTATCTCCCACCCCCTCTTGGAGAAGGACTGTTTTACAGTCTGCTGTTAGAGAGACTCTATAAAAGCAGCTATATTTGTCCAAACTTTAGTATTTTGATAACCTTCCTTGACTATTCAGAGGATATTGAACACTCCCAAGTTTTACGACCCTCATTTGTTTTTGATTAAGCAATTACGGGCACTAAAAGATGATATGCAAGAGAGTGTGGCCAGCGTACCTGCAGGATGATTTCATGCCGTTGGGAAGCATCACAGGGCTTTAATTTTTCATGACCACTGGCTGGAGGAAGGAGGGGTTTGCTAGGAAAGAGAGCAGAGGAGTCAGAGTGGGATTGGAATCCTGACTGCCGTTGGAGAGCAAGTCAGTGTCCCTGAGCCTCAGTTTCCCCATCTGAACAACTGTTCTGTGCTGCAGACAATATCAGCCAGGTCCCCTTAGATCCCCTCAAGACTTTTCTTATGTCCCACCCCCCCTGCTTCTGTGTGCTGTTGCTTCCAGCGCCCTACCCTTGTGGCTCTCGGGCGGCTTTGCTCCAACGCACCAAGAGCTGGGAGTGCCTGAGGACGAATGTACTCTCAGGACAGCCCTCAGCCTGTGGCTGACAGACTTGGGCTATGAAAGCCTGGTTCCCTTGCCTCACCTCAGGACACAGCCTGGGGCCTAACGTATACTCAAGGTTGGTTCAAGCTGAGGTTCTCCCAGGCACAACTTTGCCTGACACCAACCTCCCCTGGCTTCCCTCCCTTCCCTGGCCCTCTCCCTCCGCCACTGTAAGACTTCCTTAATACATCATTTGGGCCTGAATCCTCGTCTCAGGCTCTGCTTCTGAAGGATCGCACCTAACATAGCAGACTGGGCTCACACTTGTAATCTCAGCACTTTGGGAGGCCAAAACAGGAGGATAGCTTGAGGCCGGGAGTTCAAGACCAGCCTCAACAACATAGCGAGACCCTGTCTCTACCAAAATAAGAAAAAAGAAAAAAAGCCAGGTGTGATGGCTTGTGCCTGTAGCCCCAGCAGCTTGGGAGGCTGAGGCAGGAGGATCCTTTGAGCCCAGCATTTTGAGGTTACAGTGAGCTGTGTTGACACCACAGCACTCTAGCTCAGGCAACACAGACTCTGTCTTAAAAAAAAAAAAAAAAAGAGGAGACTGCAGACTGATGCTCCTTGCCAGTTCTTTACAAACTATTTTATTAACTGTTATTCAGCACTTCAGTGTGCCAGGCATGGAATTAAGTGTTTGAAATTATCTCTTTTAAGGCTGTGATGATAAAATAAGGTCTAGGGAAGCGCTTTTCACAATGACTAACACACAGCAGCAACTCAGCACACAGTGCCCAAGCCTGGCCGTGACTGAGCTGCAGCCCAGTGAGAGGGGGCGGCGGTACAGCAGCCTCCTTGCTGCTCCCCTCGTGCCCTCCTGCCTCTTCCAGATTTTCCTCCACACAACAGCCAGAGTGGTCTTTTAAGACATACCAATCAAATGTGTAGACCCTCCAGTGGCTACTAATGACACATAGATATGAAATCCAAACTTCCTACCATGACCTACAGTGGGCTCAGCAAACCTGCTCTATAAAGGGCCAGATAGTAAATGTTTTAGACATTGTATGCTATCTAATCTCTGTCACACTACTCAACTCTGCCACTGTAGCACCAACACAGCCATAGATGATATGCAAACAAATGAGCATGGCCATTTTCCAATAAAACTTTATTCATAAAGACAGGCTGTGGACCAGATCCCTGGTTGGCCAATCCTTGGTCTACAAGACAGCTGAATGGTGTGGACCCTGCCTCCCTCACCAGCCGCCAGCCTCATCCTGACCTACTCTCCTCCCTGTTCATTTGCTCCTGCACACTGGCCTCCTAGAAAATGCTGGCACATTCCTACATCAGGTGTTTGTGCCAGCTGGCCCCTCTGTCTGGGTCTGGGACCCTCCTCCTGAAGCCTTCTGCATGGCTGGCTTCTGTTTATTACTCAAGTGTCAGCTCAAATGCCACCTCCTCAAAGAGACATTCTTGAGCCTGCACTAGGTCTCCTAGCTCCAGCCCCTCTGTTCTCTGTCACCTCAGTAATTAATGTATTCCCCTAGTCACTTATTTGGGGTCTGTCCACCCCTCTGGAAGACAAGCTTCAGCAATGTCTGATTCCACGTTGTCTTGCAATATCCTCAGCCCATAGCACAGGGCCCGGGACCTAGTGGGTGCTCAGTAAATGTTTGTTGATTAGATAGTCCTCTGGGGAGTCCCTCGCCCACCCTCCCCTGTAAGAAGAGTCTTCGAAGGATAGAAAACACCAGAATTTCAAGTGGTTATCTTGGTTTTAAGGCAGACCTAGAAAACCCCAAATAATCTCCCTCTCTTCTCCTTCCCTGTCAGTTATCCGTTAAATGGAACGTCTCGAAGGAGGATTTGCCTGAACAAACCCTCACTCACTTTTCTTTTCTCAGTCCCAAGCCTAGGACTGCAGACCTCCATTTTCAAAGCTAAAAACACCAAGAGGAAGGTATTCTGTGAACATGGCACTGAGATCACCCAGTTAATTAAAGAGGGATTTAGGAGTTACTTAACATCTGGGCATCAGGTTTTTTCTACGCAGCTTCAGACAGGAAGCAGAAATTATATCAATTCTTGGTCCATCCGCATGACTCCATCCTGCAGCAGGCAAACCTGCTCTTGCCTGGGTTCCCTGGCTCCGAGGCACCTGATGCTTTTCCTGGGGAAACCCATGACCCCAGCTCAGCAAAGCTAGCTGTGCGTCTGCAGGATGACCGTGACCCCAAGAGGGGTAGCTGCTCCTTTTATCACGGCATAACAGAGGGCAGTGGTTCGAGAACAGTCGACAATGCTAGAGGCCCAAGGGGGCTTTAAGAGGCCATCAGAGACATGGCAGGCGGGCATTCGATGGGGGAGGGCCTTGAATGCAAGGAATGTGAGCTTTGTCCTGGCCAGGGAGTACTGGAGAGTTTGACACTGGGGATGATGTTCATTGGCAGCTATGAGGGAGGAAGACGTGGCCAGGTACCTAGGTAGGAGGTTGCTCTGGGGCTCCAGGTGGAGGTGTCGGGACCTGGCTGGCATGGTGGCAGCAAGAAAGGAGAAGAGGAGCTACGTTCAGGCAGGAGTTCTCCATCCCAGGGGCCATGGGCCAGACAGAGCCCAGCCAGGCCTTAGCATTGGGAACTTGGATTTTATTCAGTGCTTGTGGCAGTAATAAAAACACATACCTCTCTGGGTTATTGAGAAGATTAAGATAGTAAGTGCCTTTATGTAACTTATTTGTAATAAGTCTTTTATGAACATTTGAATACCAATCAGATGCCATTTCTGCAGTGCTTCATTTAAACAAAACAATCAGAACTTGGCAGGATGTGAGCTTTTCAGTGGACTTTCTGTCATCCTGGTGTGACGCTGAGTCTTAGGATGCCTCTTCAGTAGCTCTAGTAAAGTGATAGTTTTTGCGTGGCCAAGACAGCAGTCACATCAGGAAACCACAGCATGCAAGAAATGCCATTAGGAATGGGGGTGGGGTGTCCTGGGTGCTGCAGGCAGGGCTCCCATGAATGGCAGCAGGCACACCACACAGCACCCGGGCAAGAAACTGCTTCCATCTCCGGCAAGCCTGAGACCAGACGCTGTGAGGACTTCCTCTTTGAATGTGTTTATGACCTTGGCTGCAAGCGTCCCACTTTGTCTGATGGTCAGAATAACCTCAAGGATCCCACTTGCCCGCGTTCTTGACCGGCCAGGGCCCCTGCACATAAAATGTGCATCTATATCGACGCCCCCAGCTAGCATCTGTACCTGGCGGGGTCATGTCAGAGGACAGGATTAGAGTGTTGCATCGTAGCCCCCTCTCCCTCGGCGTTCCGTGGGCAGACATTGCTCTTCTGGGGCCTGATTTCAATAGTAATGAGCACAATATGGCCATTTGGGCTCCCGTTTGCCCCAGACACTGACCGAGCCTCAGGCAGAGCCGCCAGTATTTGCAAAAAGCAGCCCTCAGCGCCTGCAGCCAGGAAGAAGAGAGCTCTGGGGCACCTGCAGGTCCACCCTGGGGTGCAGTGGCCAATAAAAGGGACCTTCCCTTTCTCTTCCTGTACTTGCTTTAGCTCTTGAGTCTGCCAAACCACCCTGGAAGGTACATAGTCTTCGTATCCCTACTTTACAGATAAAGAAACTAAGGCTCAGTGTGGTTAAAACACAACCCACCCCTTTATCTATCTTCTGGAAATTACACCCAAGCCACCTCAACTGGAGTTTGGGGATGTCCCCAAACCCTCAAGTCACACTTTTGTAGAAAGTTCTGTGGCTGATTCACTTCCAGACAAGTGATCCAATCCATCATGTGCAGATCTTCCTAGTTTATCTCCAAGGGCTGTGGAAGAAGAGGCTCACAGGTGCCCTTGGTGCCCTTGTGTGCTGACCACCATCATGACAATAGGATCCACCCCTAGGTGGCACTTACCACGTGCCTGGAACCGAGAGGAGCACTTGACAGTGAGCACCCCACTGAACTCTCCCAGCAACACTATGAGGTGGGCACTGCTATTGTCCCCATTCTACAGATGGAGAAATTGGGGAAGAGGTTAACACTGGTGAGAAAAAATGATGAGATCAAAATCTCTCCAAATCCAGGCCTAATTCCAAAGTCCTTTCTCCTCATCCTCACACCTTCCTGTTGCCAGTGGGCAGAGCTGTCTCGACTCGTTGAAGTTGGGGAAACATATTGCTATTTACCAAATAGTTTGTTTAGTTAACAAAAACGTTTCAGAACTAGGAGTCCATTGGAGAAAAATGACGAGAGGGCACTTGGGGCGAGAAGGTGGGAACTGCCCGATGTGCCCGTGATCCATTTGTCACCAGCAGTGCCACATAATGGCTGTAGGGGAAGCTGGAGGCTTGTAGTATCATGGTATGATTTCCTGTAAAAAAAAAAAAAAAAAAAAAAAAACCAGCCACAGGCAGGAAAAGCAACAGCATATTCTCAAGAGTCCGGGACTGGGGTCTTTCACCAGCCTGCTCCGTGTTGAAGCTGTGCAGACCCTTGCAGGGTCCTCCTGCTTAATGTCTCCTTCCCATCCAAACCCCAAAACCAGGCAGCAGCACCAGGGGGAGGCCATACAGCGGTGACAAGCGAGGGCTCTGGAGGCAGAAGACTTCAGCTGAAAGCCCAAGTCCACTGCTCTGTGATTGTGGGGCTTTCTATGAGCTTTTAAGAAATCCCCTGGGCCTCAGTTACCTCATCTGTAAAATGGGGGAAATGGCAGTACCTACTTCATAGGGTTGTTGCAAAGATGAAATGGGTATACGTTCATGTGCGTGTGCTCCTCCGAGCAGCGCCTGGCTGTTGAGGAAGCATCGCAGTGATACCCACACTGGGCCATGAGTATTTCACACTTCGGCCCAGTCCAGGCTCTGACTTGCAAGCTGAATCGATCGAATGGCAACCACAACTTGAAAGCTAGAGATTGTGTGTTGCTCTGGAGGGATTGAAAGATTTATTTGCCCTTGAGACAGCTGCTTACATTCCAAGGACAATAAAAGGGACCTTCCCTTTCTCTTCCTGGGAAATATTTGTTTACATTAGAGGGTAACGTTTTCCCTCTTAATCCCTCTCCAGAGGGGCGGAAGGGCAGGTATGCTGGCCACCCTATAGAAGCTCCAAGTCCCATAATTGTGGGGTTCCTCCTTAATGGCACAACCACTGCACGTGCATGTGACATCTGGTATGCATGTCGTCACCCCGTGGGAATAGGGGCATGGAGAACAGGTGCTGCTAGGACGCTCTGTGAGTAATGAATGGTCTGTTCTCTGATCGGGAGACTTAGTGTTTCATAGACATCGAAACTTAAGAGATTATTCTTCTCTCTCCTGGGAATGGGAGCAGAATGAGTTTGGAATGAGCCTGTAGCCTCCAGGTCACATCACCACCCACCCCAGAACTGACAGTCAGAGGCTTCCTACAGGAAGATCCTCTCACCCATCCCAGTTTAGCACTGTAGATACAGATCCCTTTCTTCCCATGGGAAACGTGACCTTATTGGCTATGGCTGGTGAACAGAGCTCAGTTCTGCTAAGGTATAGAGTGTGCGCTCAGTAAATACCTGTTGCATGAATGAATGAAAGCAGAGGTCCAATTAAAGCAGATAGAAGTTGTTTTAAAAGAGCATCTTGTCGATGCAATAATATTGTCATTACGTTTGTTTGTTTTAAGGGATCCTTACCTTTTAGAGATACGGACTGAAATATTAGGGAGAAAGTAAAATTACATCTGGGATTTGCTTTTAAGTAATAGCGGGTGAGAGGGCAGACATAGATTGGCCACGATTTGATAATTTCCGAAGCTGAACGATGGGCCCAGAGGGGTTCATTATACTACTCTGCCTACTTTAGTCTATGTTTAAAATGTTTCCATAATAAAAATAAGTAAATAAATAAATACAATTTTTTTAAAAAAGAATATCATAGTGACCTTGGGTCAGACATTTGGATTCACACTTTAAAACACAGTTCCCAGGCTGCCGGCTCTGTGAGAGTCAGGACCTTGGCTGGCTGGCTCACGGCTGTGTCTCCAGCACTTGAAACAGTGCTTGGCATTTGGCGTGGCAAGTATTTCTTGAATAAATGAGTGAATAAGGTATTCCCCAGCCTCAGACCTGTCCACCCTTGCCCATCCTCCTCCCAGATCTTCGGAGGCTCCCAAGGTCATTTTGACATGCTGGCTGCCTGCACGAATGAGGGTCTTCTTGGGCTGAGGTGCCCTCTCTGCCACTTTCCATTTCTGCACTTCTGTGACCATAATGGTTGCTCTCCAAACCCGGTCCCGGCTGAGTAAGCTCTTCCAGCCCTGCTTCCCGGGGGCGTCCAGCACTGACATAAACATGGCTGGATTTCAAGGGGCGGAGTGGAGCTCACAGGGAGGGCAAGAGTGGATTCCCCATTTATTTAGTGCCTATTCCCCGTTCCCTGTATTCAGGGCCTCTGCCCTATCTAACACTAGGGAGCGCCATTAACAAGACCAATGTAACGTGAATGGCGTTCCCAGGAGTTGTGCAACGCGGCCGCCCTGCCTGCACCTGTGGCAGGTGCTATTTTATAGGGGCCTCCAACTCCCTGAGCAATCTGGGGTCTCAGAGCTTCCCAAGGCATCTCCAGGAAGCTACAACCTGGGAGATGAAATGTAGCCATCCCCACCTGCCCCCAGTGACAGGCCCCCAAGATAAAAGAGGAAGACAGGAGAAGGGCTTTGAGAAGGTCACAGTCTCAGGGAAATAGAGACAAAAATAAAA